>JAODAL010008967.1:0-113867 GCA_025379985.1 Phyllomedusa bahiana
GAACCTTCTCTCTACCTTCTACCTCCCCTTTTTCCTTTCCCCCCCCTTTGCTCGCTTACCACTTGGGAAATTTTGCTCCCTGTTCAGAAAGATTAAAAAAATTTTAGAAGGTATGGACGAGTTTTGGAAAGGGCCCCTTATTAGAAGACGGCCCAAAAAAACAGGGTATTCTCAAAATTCCCCCCCAATCCCAAAAAACCCCAAAAAATTCGCTTGGGGTTGAAATTTAAGTTTCCCCAAGGGTTTCCTCTATCAACCAAAGCTTTTACCCCGACCAAAAAAGTGGGAAAAAACCCCCCCTTTTGAAAAGGGGGTTTCGGGATAATAAAAAGGTAATTTTTTTGGGGCCTATCCCAATTTTACCTGTGGTACCTTTCAAAATTGCCCGTTTTCAAATTTAAGACAAAGGTGGCTCTATCAAAAAAAGCCCGGCCTGCGCCCCAAAATGAAAAAAAAACAAAGTTATCTGAAAATATACGGATAAATTTAAAAGGGGGAAATTTTTGGCCAACCCTATCAATTCACCTGTGGGACTAAAAAAAATTGATGTATTCAAATTTTTAAATGCCCAAAAAATAGCCTCTATCAAACCAAAGCTTGAAATGACCAAAAGTGAAAAAAACACCCTGTCTGAAATGTTTTTCCCGGGTAAATTTTTAAAGGTAATTTTTTTGGCACCCCAAACAACCTGTGGGTGACTTTCAAAATTTGCTGGATTTAAAAATTTAACGCAAGGGTTTGGCTCCACCCCCAAAATTGTGGCCCGCGCCCAAAATGAAAAAAACACCTACCCCTTTAAATGTATACAGGTAATAAAGGTGGAGTTTTGCATCCCCAAAAATAGGACCCGCAAATTTCTTTTGAAAAAAAATTTTGGTATCCTAAAATTTAAAGGCCCTTTCAATGTCTAAAAAAGTTTTTGGGTGTAAAAAATTCCGTAATCCCCTTTTTAGAGCTTGTCCCGTGTTTGCCAAAAGGGCCCCCCCTTGCTCACCCCCCGTGGGTTAAAAAGCGGTTAAAAATGTCCTTTTAAAAATTTTCTGCCCCAACAAACCCAAAAATTTCCCCGCAAACCTCCCGAAACAAACTAAAAATTTTAAGGGTCACAGCTAAAAGTAGAGCTGTTCTTTAACAAAAAGGGAAAAATTTTCGCCCGAAACTGTTTGCGGCTGTTTGGACAGAGGGCCCGAGGGCACGTCCTTTTTCTGCTTGAGGGCGCTGAAAAAAACTGATCATTTAAGAGGAAAGGGCCCGTTCCCATTTTTAAAACCCCCCCCCCCCCCCCCAAAGGGCATGTTTATTTTTTCCCGCACAATTTGCAAAAAATACACATCCCGTCCTTTACCCTCGCCACACCCCAAACTCACCCCGAAGCTGATTTGGGTGGCTGCCCCAAAATGACAGGAAGCGCCCCAAAAAGGCGCCGATTTTAATAGATTTGCCTCAAACCTTTTTAAAAATTTCCCCCATCCCCCGTGAATTTTAAAAAATTCCCCCCTCAACGGAAATTTTCCGTGTCGATTTCAACTTTGTCGATAATAATCGCTCAACACTAGATGTTACCTTTAGTAGCCATTGAAACCCATTTGTGTCAACTTCTGTGCATGCTATCCGGCCAAAATCACCAGGGAATGTGAACTTTTGATCAGGGTCATTTGGATGTTTTTGGTTGTCATTATGATTTAAAAAGAGAAAAACCCAACCACGAACCATGAGGGAAGAAAATAGTTTTTGTGTTATCATTCATATTCTCTGAAAAAAGGCCAAGAAAGCAAAAATTCTGCCGAGTATGTAAACTTTTGAGCACAACTGTATTCATGAACAGTATGGCGGTATTATTCAGTTACTATATGGTGACGATTAGAGGTCATGGTGTAGCAATATTATTTGTTCCTTGTATGATGGTATTATTGGATGGTATTGGATGGTATTATTGGTATTATATGGAGATATTATTGTATAATGGTATTGTGTGAACACTATGTGACCATTATTTAGAGGTGAAAAACAAGGGGAAAAAAACCAAGCGTTTTCTGGTGAAATAGTTTTTTTTTTTTTTTTCAAACTTATAAAGAAGCAAATTATATTCACAGTATGCTCACCTACTGAGGCTGTACCTCAGGTTGGCACAACTCACCCCTGGTCCGTAGTCACCAATTTGGCCTCTGACCACTGCTGATAGTTCACGCCCTCCACTTTGCGTTCCACATGGAGTGAGTTAGTATTCAATAAGACAAAAAGGTTGTTGTATCACCTATAGTTCTCCAATGATCTGATCAGGCACTGCTAATCAGATCAGTGTGTTCCAGAGTCAAAGCGCAGGTCTCATTTCGTAGATAAAACAGATATTTTATACTGAACAACGTGTTTCGTGTTACAAATACTTCATCAGATTCATCCTAAAGCACATTGCCTAAAAGTGTTGTTATATAGTCAATGTTCACCGGAAACACAACCCAGTGACCTCTCACGCTCAAAAAACGCAAATGTTTTACATTGCAAAAAAGTAATAGAATAAATACAAACAGCTTGGAAACATTTATCTCATTAGAATTGTATCAGTATTTTGCACTTTGTCTATTCCAAGTCATGAATAAGTGCTTAAAAGCCCTTTTGTCACTAGATGTCGTTAGTGAATCTTTAAGAATACCATATCCAAGTTATAGAATCTTATAACATCGTTAACATTGGGCCATTTGTAGGTTTCTGCTAAAATATCTAATTTACTTTATTAAAAAAACACGATAAAACGTACCTAATGTTACCACTCATTAAACCCAAGGATTTAAACGCGTCAATCCCGGTAAAGAAGCTGCGATGGGTTTTATTTTGTAGTCTTTACTCTGCTTGAAAAACTACAACTACGGATTAAATATGGAGCCAAAAAAGATTATAGTATATGCTACGGAAATAATTTACAAGAGGTGGATTTTTCTAATCTGCACAATTTGGCGAGTAATTGTTGATCTTGAATTTATTTATTTCTTCTTTCTATACAATTTCTGTTGCCTCATTCAGCCCAAATGGAAAAATGGTTCGTAATTTAAATATCCAAAACCTTTCTTATTTATTTAGTATTTCCATTCTATAACATGTGCAGGTATCACACGGCTTATTTCGGCGCGCATTTCCCTACGTATTGAGCTTAATACGCAGCTAAATGAGCGCCACAATTATGGTAATTCATAGTTCTCATAGAGAGCTATGGATTGCGCGTCGTCCCCTCGCGCATACAATACGATTCTATTGTACGCCGGGGGGAGGGGAATTGACATGTCAATTGTTAGCGGCGAATACGCGCCGCTGACAATGTATGGTTATAGGGCCGCCCCCCGTGCTTTGGAATTACGCACTGATCAGTGCGTGGTTCCAAAACACACGGCGTATTGTGTGTGAACATACCCTTATAGTAACTAGCATCTTCCTCATATTGGCTTCCTGATGTTCCGCAAATTGTCCAGATACACTACGAATTTGTTGGGTAGTACGTCCCACGTATTGGAGGTCACATGGGCACTCCAATACGTATATGACAAAACTCTCAGTGCAAGTTATTTGGTTTTTTATTTTAAATTTCTCCCCTGTTTTTGTGGAGAAAAATGTATCAGTGATGTTAATCGATAGACATAAATCCCATCCTTTTCGTTCATGTCTTACACTATTTATACTTGTACCTTATGGCCATACCCTAGTTGCCTAGGTTAGGACTGCTCCTGCTTCAAGCTGCATAATGTTTGAACTCTTGACATGGCGAGGCCCAACTCAATGTAAAATGTACACTACTAGAGCAGCGCTTCGTCTGGTGAGGGAAGAAATGGCTCCTTAACCTAGGGAAGCGTCTGCAACTCCACAGCAATGCTGCCAGAGTGGGGATATGGAGAAAGCAGTGGCTCTTCAGCATTGCTGTGTACAGGTAGCGTCAGTGGCCCGATGAGACAAGGCACTGACTGATGACATAGCTGCCCCATAGTAGTGTCGAACAGCACATGCAGCATGGTATCACTGCCAAGTTCAGGGGTTGTCCGATACAGGATATTTAATATCAAATGGGATCACAACGTGAAAAAAAATAAAAGTATACTTACCTCCCAGTCTCCCAGTGCTACAGCTTCAGAACTCTCCAGGAACCGCTCGTCTTCACCCCCAGGCTCTTGTCACACACAGAAGAGATTTGTGCTCTATTCACTTACAATGGTGGTCTCTCACATTAATTGGATAGGGGATAAGGAGCTTCCGTAGTGAGTGTATGGGTGTTGGGGCAAGAGTACCCCAAGGCAGCTCTTGGGTAGTATGGACAGCTCCCTTAGTTGGTGTATTGTGTGGCGGAGGATCCTCAGGATGTACTAACATAGCACTTATGAACTACTGTATGTAATGTACTAGTCAAAGCTCCTGGCGCATACAGAGAACACATCCACAACCCCCCTTTTACAAAGATGTGCCAAGATGGTCTTCTCTTGGCATACACAGTGGCTGCATGTGACCTTTTTTAACTGTATTGAATGGTAGACAGTGCTATTCTACACAGACAGAGGCAGTAACAAGAGAGATAGAGTAATCTGAGATGGTATACTGTGTAATATATTTCATTCCAGGGGTATAAGGTGTAACGTAAATAACCTCAGTTGGGGTACACTGCAAAGTGTAGTTCATTTTAGGGGGGCACAATGCAGATTAGTATTTATTTTAGAAGGCATAGGATGTGGCATCAGTATATTCAGATGGTGCAGTGTGAGGAACTTGTGTTAGTATAAAGACACAGTTGAGATGTAGCCAGGGCCGTATTTCCACTAGGCTTATTTCCTGCCTACGGAGGGAGCAGCAGCAGGTCGGATTTGTTTGGTGTTTTTGCACAACTTTTTTACGCCTCGGAACATACCCTTATAGTGTCTGCTAGACCTGTGTATTGAACCCTATTGTGTGATACCATCTGCTGGACTTGTGTATCTAAGTGTATGAGGAACTGTATATGAGCTAGTGTATCTAATGTGATACTATCTGCTGGACCGGTGTATCTAAGACTACCAGGAACTGTCTGCTGAGCTACTGTATGTGCGATACTGTGTCAGTATATCTAAGGCTATGATATTCTACTGTAAAACAAAAGAAGAAAACACGGGCGCTCTTAGGGTACATTCACACGGCACTGACAAAATACTGTCCGGTTTTCTGACCGGTATCTTGTCTTTTTTTGCACGTAGGGGGACGGCTTTTGTTTGCGGACTCAGCCCTCCTTCTTCGCTCCAACATGTTCATGTTCTGCTCGAAAACCAGGTGAAAGAATGAACATGTTTTAAGTTTTTAGGAACGACGGGGGTGTAAAAAAAACGTCCGGCGGAAAATCCATGAAGTATGAACTGCTATACTTTTTTATTTAAATCTATGGTGATGGCTGACAGCTGGTTTACAGAAGGTTTTCAAATCCGAAAACTGGCTGTAAAACCGACTGAAAGCCAGGGCCATGGGGACAAGTCCTTAGTGTAGATTGTCTGGAATTAAGGTTTATCCGTTGGTCAGTTTCCCACTAACCTGATTATGTTGTGCAGCGTTGGAGGCGCAACTCTCCCAGAGCATAGAAATAGATCAGTCACAGCAGCCCCCGCGCTTCCTTGCCTCCATGTGTTGCCAAGGGGTTGAAGATATTAGTAATCTAGTAAAGATCCCAACTAAAATCTAAAAAATATAGTATGATAGAGGGAAAAAGAGGGAATGATGGTGCTTAAGTAGATTGTCAAAGTATAAGTTACAGTTTATTAATACATAAAGACAAGACTACGCGTTTCTCGCTTGATAATGTTTAATCAGGTCTATATAGGACTGGAGGGACCTGATGAGACACTATCAAGCGAGAAACGCGTAGTCCTGTCTTTATGTAGTAATAAACTGTACCTTACATATTAACAGTCCACTCTAGTGCCATAATTCCCTGTGGCTGTGCTGTTTTTCATGTGTCTTTTGCTGCGTTAAATGCACATTTTAGGTATCAAAATATGCGTAAAAAAAGCAATAACAGTGTTGAATTGTTTTCAATGGAAATACGGGCCACAGTTCATATCGTGTACATGTATTTACAGACAGGAATTCCAAATCTGTGGTGTATAAAAAGCAAAAAACAAAACAAACATGTACCTCTCAATAATTTACATGTTTTTCTTGGATATCTAGCATGGAGAACATGACGTGAGACAGAATTTGGATTGGCAATGCAACGAGGAGGGCGACACTTGGGAGATCTGAGTATAGCAGAATGCATGCGCTCAGCTGTATTCAGAACTCATATAGAAATGAATGGAGAGGATGAGCACAAGAAGTGCTGCCCTCCTCATGCTGACGCACGATCGGCGGGGCCTGTGACCTGTGCGGGGGATTTTACCTCATGACTTTTAGCATACATTTATGTCATAATGTCGGTGACAGAGTTTGGAGCTTTCAGGAAGTTTTTTGGTATTTTTGGCTCCCAAAAACATTGGAATAAAAAGTTAATAAAAAAGTTGCATGTCCAAAATGGTAGCAATAAAACCATGCTTCAGCCCACAAAATCCAGCCCTCACTCAGGTCTGTAGATGGAAAAACAAAAAAATCTCATGAAATCGCATTATAAAGGAAATTTAAAAAAAAAAATTAAAGTAGTGAAACATGGCAAAAACGCCAAACATTTGGTATTGCCGGAATCGTACCGACCTGCAGACTAAAGATAATATCATTTTTAACCACACAGGGAACTCTGTAACAACAATCCCCCCATTTAAAGAAAAGAATGGGCATAATTGCCTTTTTTTCACATTCTACCTCAAAAACATTTTTTTGTTTCCAATGCATTATGTAGTAAACATCAATGGTTCCCTTAAAGGGGTTTTTTCCATGAAGTAAAATTGATGTGGGAAGTTTGTAAATTAAATAAAAAACATTTTCAGCATTCATCCTTATTAAGAATTCTGCACCGTTTTTGTCTTAGCTGCTCCTTTAGTGATCCATTGTTTACAGCTCGTCTTCAGGGGATACGACCAGGACTGAGAGCTCCTCAGTCCTGGTCGCACATGCTCAGATATCACTTCTCCTCTCAGGAGGGTGCTGTCATTCTACTCCTGTCCTCTGTACGCCTTAGTAATTAGTCAAACAGGGCAAATAAATAAAAAAGAAACCTGAATGAGGTCTGTGCATTGATAAAGAGAAATAAAATCCACAGGTTTGGTTCCTGCAGGGATTTGAACCGAGGACCTCTTGTGCCTGGAGGCAAAAGTTTTATCTCTGAGCTATAATGTAGCTATTTACAATTCTACACATAAAAAGACCTTTTTTTGACTAGAGAGAGGAAAGGCCTGGTGATGTCATCCTGCCACATGATATGCAATTCAAACAAATCACACACGCTCCCTTTTGAGCCCACAGAGCTGAAGAGCTGGATGCAGGAGGTATGAAATTAGATCGTGGCAAAACCCCTTTAAGAAGGACATCTTGTCCTGCAAAAAGCAGCCCTCATACAGCTGAGGAGATGGAAAAATAAAAATGTATGTGGCCTTGAAAGACGGGAAGTAAAAAAGTTCCTGAAGTTTACAGCATTTCAGTTTTTGAAACAACAACTCCCTGCATGCCCTTACCATTGTTCAGGTAGCTATTGTTTCCTATTAGATAAGAAGAGGAGATAGATGGACCAGCAATGGCCACCAAGTTGAAAACCTCACCGTAGAAATCCTGCATTTGCCCTTAAATGTCACCATTCTGTTACCACATCATGTCTCTGTCATTACCACATATTACAACCAAACTGAAAAACACCATCATCTTGTTAATACCTCCACACCCTGGTCACATATAACAACAGCAAGGTGACTGAATATCCACCATATTGTAACCAAATGTAACCTCCACAAAAGGACTAGAAATCACCACTTCATAGTGACTAAACAATACTGCCCCATTGTTACCAAATGATACTGCCACACCATGACCACGTTTTGCCACTGTATAGCGACTAAATAACACCACCATACTGCAACCAAATAATATCGCCTCACCAGGACCACACATGACCATTGCTTAGTAATCCTATTAAAATGTTTACATATACTGCCTCCACAAATGGACTAGATATCACCCCTGGCAACACCACCATAGTTACTGAATAAAAATGAATTTACAAATACCAATATCACCCCTATAATGTGACCCTATAGTGGCAGACATTAGAAGAACTCTGAAGTCTATGTGAGTGATAACACTGTAGTTACATACAGTGACTCACAGGTGACATCTTCTCTGAGTGGAGTCATTCATTTTCCTTTTTCTTCTCCATCTGGCCCAGTCTGTCATGACATTGTATGCAATTCATAACTAGTCTGTTAAGAGATTACTGTCATCTTTGGCTCATCAACTTTCTCACACCCTTCTGACCTATAAATGACCTTTCTGCCCTTTAACAGTATCATCCTGCTGCTTCTCTCAGCGCTTTTCCTGCTGCTACCTCAGATATCCACATTATTAAATCTATAGTGTAAGTCAACTTCCCAGAATACTGTGCTTCATACATGTTGTCAAAGCTATGGTTACTCCACAAATAAAAGCACCAAAAACATAGTGCCTCTGCTTGTAACAGTTCCCACACAGTAATGTGCCCGTCTTTGTGCCCCACACATTCATAGTGCCCGTTTATTGGTATCGACACAGTCTTGGAACTGGAACACTGGTTGTAAGGGGAATTGAGAAGGCACTTTTAATGGAGCATTTAGTGCAAGACGAGGAGTGAATAGAGACACCACATGAGATTCCTGGGAGATCTGTTGTTGGAAATCAAATATGTGGACAGTGGGTACCTTCATCATTGGGATGATGACATTTCGCCCGATGTGAGCATGCGTTCATGTCCTTTAAAAATATCTTGGTTTAGAAAATGATAATCTAGGTTCATCAGTAGAATTATTTATATTAGGACTCACAACTTCTTATAAAAAAGATAGAGATTTATTACATTATTCATCAAAGTCAAAATTACATAAAGCATAAAATGTAGTAAATATAACTTACATGAATTTCCTTGAGAGTGTGTAAAGTGTAGGAGGAGCCCTTTGCCCTCTTCTAGAATATGGCCTCATGGCTTCATCAGGACACTCATATGTTGTCTGTCCTTTGGAAAGGTTCCTCGGCTCCAGCCCCAGGTTCCACCCCTTAGGTTTCCACACACCCTTCTATATCTTTTTTAGTATGGGCATGGACACTCTTATTGTGATACATATTTCAAATGCAACCCGAAATATCTCTGCACCAGCTCTGCCCAGCTCCATAGTCAACCAAAATACTAGTTGTAAGCAGTATGGGGGACTCAGCTCAACAGTAGCACAAACACAACATCCTGGGCTTCTGGTTATAAGATTTGGCCTTTATTTAGCTACAATTTAAACAGAAAATAAACTATACGGCTTAACGACAGCCTGCACACAAATGTTTCTGGGTTCTTTCTTCACCAGGATCAGGGGAATGTGGCAATTTCAGGTTATATGTGGAAGCAGGTAACATCACCTAACACACAAACACCTTTCTGACTAGGAGCCACAACCCATATTCCCTAACCTTTCTGGCTTAAATAGGCCAGGCAGAACCTGGCCTGGTACATGGGAGCAGTCATCCCACCCAACTCTTAGACTGCTCCAGTAAAGAACCGGCCTGGATCAAGTGTTGCCAGCAGCCATACTGCCTATACAAAGTGTCAATAATCTAATGTTACTGACCAAAACACAACCGGCTTTACTTCACTGAGGCCAGAGACCTCGGTGACACATATCGGCCATCCATGACGGAACCTTGTGCCTTTTCACAGTAGTTCAGAATAACTCAGTGTGTGTGTTATAATGAGATTAACCCTTCACTGCATAGTCAATTATAAACCTATCACATATATTAAACATTTTGTGTTATTATAAGATCTGTTTCATTGCCGACTGTGACCCATTGACAATAATAGGGAACGTCATCTGAACAGAAAACATAGTGCTGCATGCAATCTATATCAATAACAATGCTGCCATCTATGGGAGGTATTACACATTTCCTTGACAACCTATGCGCCCAAGGGAATGTCTTCTATAAAGGATAAACAGGTCATGGCACCAGCAGATTGTGAAGCATTGGACACACCCATAGAAGTGTATAAAGCTCCTCTACTTGTTCTCTCACATTCTCATACAGGGGTTTTCCAGCAAGGACAATACTTCATTTCTAGATGTAGCCTGCTCCCCTCAGCTCCAACCCCAGATATCAGCAGTTATCACCTGTTGTAGGCTTCTGGAGAATGAAGTATCAAATGACACCCATCAAAATCTGTGGCTGGTAGTGACATACATGGTTGTGTCCAGCCCTTCAGACTTTGCAATAGCCATTGACTTATAAGGGAATCTAAATGATGCGTAAATGTCGTGATGGGCCAGAACATAGGGATTAAATACTTGTCTGCCTAGACAACAAATTTTATGACCCAAAAGAATCAACAAGTACAATATAAATTTTTATCTGAATAAAAGGACTGTTATGCTCTGTGCTGCTGTGGCATTCTGCCTAGTTATAATTTTATTTCCGTTTCACACCATTACACACGTCTCGTCACATGCAGCCATGTCATATCAGAGGTCAGCACTTTTTTTATCCTGAAATGCTTTGTGTTCTACAAAACCTTAGTTTTTGTACTGAAAGTCAATGAGCTCCCACTTTCCTCCATTCCTTTTCTTGTGTCATGACATTAATTGATGATATTTGTTTACCGTGATTTTTATACCTTTAGTAATGTTAATATCAGGGCTGGCACGATGGGTACTCCAAGGCAGACGACCTCCTAGGGCGTCACTTCATCCGAGGCAGAAAAGGGGCGCCAGGAGGCATGAGGTGGGCTGAATTTTCCATTGAGGGGGGGCTTTGTGCCTTATTTGCCTAGGGCACCAGAATACCATGTCCCAGCCCTGGTTAATATTCACTGGTCTGCTATAATATTAAAACCATCAACAGCACTTTCCGGCTCCACCTTCTCCATTTCCCACACCTGGGTTCCTATTGTTAAAGGCCTGTTGGCTGAAACATCGGACCATGAGAATAGACCGTTAACTATATTACTGAGATATTCATGTCATAAGGAGAGTTTAACTTTGTGTTGTGTGAAGATACTAATAATAAAACACTTATAATTGTACTAAGGGTGTGCCATGGATTATCTCTCTATTAAAACCATGAAAGGCTGTGATGAATAACACTAATATATCATAACAATGATGCCTGTCTGAGGTTGTGATATATGTGACAGCAAATGAACATCAATTCTTGAAGTTGATGTGTTAGAAGCAAAAGATATGGGCAAATCTAGATGAGTGAGTCCCAACATTTCCTGAGCAGCCGGTCATGCGGTACCTCTCCTCCGTCCCCCAGCACTCCCTCCTCCATCTCTCATATCAGCGGATGATTTCACCGCTCACTTCTAAACAAGATCAACCTCATCAGACAAAGCTTCACCCACCTCTGTATCGGCACAATCCCCACCACCCACCTCTATAACGCCATAGTCACCACTGTCCTCCTCTATACCTACACCAGGGGCGTTGCTAGGGTCCCAAAACATCCGGGGCTCGGGCCCTTTGTGTTAGGCTATGTCCACACTGCACATGATTACGATCGTATCTCCGGCGCTTTTCGTTTTTTAAAAGCGCCGGAGATGCGATCGTCAGTGCGGTCCCATAGACGGCAATAGAAAAGACGAGTTGCTGTCTACACAGCTCGTCTTTTCTCTGCCTGTCTTTCGGCAGCGGCGTATTATACAACATGTTGTATAATACGCCGTGTGCTTCTCGTCTTCTGACGTCTTCCCATACAATGCTATTGTATGGGGGACGTCGGGAAAACGAGAAGCGACCGCGGCTTTTGCACAAAGCGTGACAAAAGCCGCGGTCCTGCATCAGAGAGAGAATGGCCGCTTTTGGGGCCGTTTTTTCCTCTGATGCAGTGTAGACATAGCCTTAAGTTTTGCTCAGTAGGGCGGGGTTCACGCGGCATTTTTCACGCCCCAAGAACTGCGGCTTCTATCGGGGGGACTGTCACTTCTCTCCTCCAGCGTACAATACCATCGGATTGTACGCCGGAGAAGACGACATGGTAATTCATAGCTTTCATAGAGAGCGTATTAAAGGGCAAATACACCACAAAACGCACCCCCGCAATTCTGCCATGTGAACGTACCCTTTGTCTGGCTGCAGCAGCTAAAAACGTACGCAACCCTGACAAATGACGGGTATAAAAAAAATTATATTCAGATACAATTCATCATCAGGCTGTAGTTTACATGTGTAAAGGATAGAACAGGCAGGATTATGTTTAGTGACGCAAATGGGGCAATATTGTGGATATGTGTGTTTATACACATAAACACACATATATACAGTACATACACATTCACATACACATGTACACACATATGCATGCACACACATACACACACACATATATATATATATACACATATACACACATGCATACACATATATATATACACACACATGCACACACATATATATATATACACACACATATGCACACATATATATATATATATACACATACATGCATACATATATACACATATACACAAACATATATACACACACATGCATACACAAATACACATATATACACACACATGCATATATACATTAAGTACAATTCATATTTATGAAGATTATGTGGTGTTGCCCTTATTATACTATCTAGCACAGGTCTCTACAGTGAGGCTACTCACTCACTTGAGACCTCCCTGGGCACCTGTGGATGATGATGATGATGCTGCTGCTGTCTCCAAGGCTGAGTAGTTGCATGGTCCGGGACCCGGGAGCAGCACAGCAGGGGGCGGAGCGCCTCACTCACTGTTTCCTGACTGCCAGGCTCTCGTGCTCAGCGCGGCTGCAGCACAGGAAGTCCTGACAGTCAGGCTTTGTTCACACGGGGTTTTTGCAGGGCGTAATTACGCCCCGCAATTATGCCGTGTGGACGGGGGCGGGGCGGGAGCGGGGGAGCGAGCGGGGGGTTCGGCACCTCGCCGGCCCATAGACAATCACTGCTAGCGGCGCGTATACGCCGCTAGAAAGTGACATGTCAATTATCTCCCCGCCCGGCGGCTTCGCCGGGCGGGGAGAGGAAACGTAATCCATAGTTCTCTATGAGAACTGTGAATTACCGTAATGAATGGGCCGTTTTCGGCCCGTAATTGGCGCACTTCGGCGCGTAATTACGGACCGAAATATGGCCCATTTTAAGCCGTGTGAACATGGCCTTAGGAGCCACAGTGAGTGACAGGCGCCCCCTCCTCCCTGCTAAACACCAGCAACTGGTGCAGTCGCTCTCCCACTGCCTCCCTGCACTGAATAATGGCTCTGAGCTGTGTGTTTAGAGGATTCACATACAGCTCAGGAGATCGTCGGAGCTGCAGGCACATAGCAGCTGCCTACAACCCGACGGGCTGAGACTCGGGGTACAGGCAGGATTGTTCGGGGCTTGTGCCCCGAATAAACTAGCCTAGCGACGCCCCTGACCTACACAATACTCCTTAATCTGCTTCTCCACTGTTACTCATAACAAACTTTCTTCTTTACTGTCCAAATCTACCTCATCCTAGACCTTAGTGCTGTTATCATCCCAGCCCTCATCCATCTTTTCAACCTATTGCTAGCCTCTGGCATCTTTCCTTCCTACTTTAAACATGCTATCATCATAACCGTCCTTAAGAAACCATCTCTCAAACTCTACTCTCTGTCCAACTATCGTCCCATCTCACTGCTTCCGTTTGCCTCTAAATTCCTGGAACAGCACATCTATCTTCAACTGTCCTCTCACCTCTTCTCCAACCCTCTCTATGACCTGCTGCAATCTGGTTTTCAATCCCATCACTCTCCCGAAACCGTCCTAACCAAGGTCACCAATGACCTAGTAACAGCTAAAGCCTGACGCCATTACTCTGTTATTCTCCTCTAAGACTTGTCCACTGCCTTTGACACTGTGTACCACTTCCTCCTGCTACAAATCCTCTCATCCCTCGGCATCACAGACTTGTCTCTCTCCTGGATCTCCTCCTACCTCACTGATCGGACATTCAGCGTCTCACACTCTCGCACTACCTCCTCATCTTGTCCGCCCTCTGTTGGTGTCCCCCAGGGGTCAGTCCTGGGCTCACTACTCTTCTCTATCTGCACTCTTGGCCTGGGTCAGCTCATAGCATCACATGGCTTTCAGTACCACCTGTATGCTGACGACACCCAACTCTACATCTCAGATGTTAACTCTCTGCTCTCCCGGATCCCAGACAGTCTATCATCCATATCCTCCTTCTTTTCCTCCTAAATGTGTAGAAAACTGAATTCATTATCTTTCCACTGTCCCACTCTATCCCCCCATCTGATCTCTTTATCCCTTTTAACGGCTCTACACTCTCACCGGTCAAGTCCACTGTCTTGAGGTAACCTTTGACTCCTCTCTGTCTTTCAAACGACACATCCAAGCACTTACCTCTACCTTCTGCCTCCATCTGAAAAATATCTCTCAAATCCGCTCATTCCTTAGCTTCAATGCTACAAAAATGCTAGCCCATGTCATCTCCCACCTAGAATACTGCAACATCTTTCTCTGCAGCCTACCGTCTAGCACTCTTGCTCCCCTCCATCCTCAACTCTTCTGCCTGCCTTATCCACCTCTCGCCTCTCTACTCCTCTTCCTTTCCTCTATGCCAAACCCTACACTGGGTACCCAATGCCTAACAAATACAGTTCAAGTTACTAACCATGACCTACAAGGCTCTCCATAACCTCTCTGCTCCATACATCTCTAGATACCTCCCCTCACACAATCTTACTCACAGGACCTTCTTCTCTGCTCTCCTCTTTCAGCTCCTCACATAACTGTCTCCAACACTTCTCCCGTGCTTCCCCCATACTCTGGAACTCACTAACAGAACACACCAGACACCTCCACTTTTACTAGCCTCAAAAGCAACCTGAAAACCCATCTCTTCAGGAGCCTATAACCCACAATAACCCTGCTGCCACTACACCCCCACAAACATGCCTGCCCCCTACCTTCTGTCTCTTCCTTCCTTCCTTGAAGATTTTAAACCTTCACAGTCAGGGTCCTCTCTCTCTGTTAGTCATTTATTGTCACCATTGTACTTTGTTTGATATATGTTATGTATGTAACTCCCCTCGAATGTTCAGCGCCCTGGAATTAATGACACTCTAAAATAAATAATAATAATAATAATAATAATACTAGCCTCATATTCAGTGGCTGGTACCTAAAGTGATGTAGAAGTGGACAACTCAGTATTCAGCAACAGGGTCATGGGGCGGCCAAGGCACAAGCCAAGTTACCATACAGGAGAGGACCATCTAATGTGATGGTCTGCTTCTGGAGCAACTGTGGGATGGTATTTTTAAGTTGGAAAGGGCCCAGTATCCATGGATCTCCCAATCCTGAAAGTTTCAGCCTTTGGCTGTTGGCTTTGCCATAGCTAGCTTTGAAAAAGAAGGGGATATGATTTTTTTTTGTCAAAAAGCTAAGAAGAAAGTGATTTTAAAAAAGAAACAAAAATAACGTGGGGGGTGCTCTCATTTATCTTGACAAGTTGATTTAAAACTAGCGTTTGCAGCCTGATACTTTCAGGATTGGAAGGTCCAAGAATATTGGGCCCTTCTCATTCTAAAAAAAAATACCAGCCCACAGCTGCCCCAAAAGTTGACCAACACATTCTATGGTCTACTTCTGATGGTAACCTGGCTCTTCCCAGTACCCCTGGGGAATTGGATATTAGGGTACTAGTGATTGGAGGTTAGTGTCAGCCTTGGAGTGATGAAAAACATGGCTGGCTAACACTAAGCCCCAACAAAAGTAATGGAGAGATATCTGACAGACACCTCCATTACTAACACTGGAATAAAATACTAAAACAACCCACAGAAAAAAGAAAAACAATTAGTTTAAAAAAACACTCCCCGACACCAGTCCTCATTGACCATTTTATTAAGAAAATAGATCCAGTCCTTGGAAAGGGTTACATTACCCACAGTAGGCATCCAGTTGTACCTTCTGTGGGGTATTATCCACCACCCCGCTTTCTCGGACATCTAGTGCCTGGGTCAGGTAAGGGATGGGCCATGACCCAACTTTCCCTGACGTGGAATAGGCTATCCAGCACCTGGGAAGGATGGGTGAAATTCCCCAGAGCAGGATCTGCTGGGTAGGTGATGATGGGATAGAGCGGCTCACTTACCGCTCTTCATGCAGGAATGGTCATGCACACCCCACTGCATGTGGTCTAGCTATGGTCAACGGTGGGCCTCGTGACGCTTTCCTGGTGCCACTGATTTAAAGATTTGCCAATGTATAGATTAACTGTTTGCGTGTCTGTGGACATACAAACAGTAATATGATCACAATGCATATCCGGGGACTTAGGGCATGTGCCCTGGATCCCTGGGACATACAGATTGTGGTATCCATGACTGTCCTGCAGACTCTGGAACAGTTGGGATGTATAAAGCAACCTGAAAACCCATTTTTTCAGGCTTGCCTATAAGCTACACTAACCTTGTTGTCCCTACTTCCTCCACAAACATGTCTGCCCCTCACCTCCTGTCTCTTTTCCCCTCCTTGTAGATTGTAAGCCTTCGCGGGTAGGGTCCTCTCTCCCTCTGTCGTGCCAATTGTCATTAATCACTTATCATTGTATTCGTTTGACTTATGTTATGTATGTAACCCCCTCGAATGTACAGCGCCCTGGAATCAATGGCGCTTTAAAATAAATAATAATAATAATAAGGATGTGGGCAGCCAGGAGGATATGCATCACTTTACTGCAGAACCAGGATGCAATATGGGAAGAAGACAAGGAGGTAGAGGCAGGGTGATGGGTGATGTTCTGCTAGGAAATGTCCTGGCATCCCTGGATAAGTTACAGTGACACATGCCACCTACATAAACATTGTACAGACCTTTATGGCATCTTTCAGCAGGATAATGCCCCTGACACAATGCAAAGATTGTCCTCATAATTCCCTAGATCATAATCTGATCAAGCATCTGTGGGATGTGCTGGAAAAAGAAATCCAATCCATAGAGGCTGCAACTCACAACATACAGGACTTAAAGGAGGCTGACCTGAAGCACCGAAACAACCCTGTAAGGAAAATTCACTTAAAAAAGGACTTAATCTCCAACTTCGTAACTAGTCAGATCTCACAGATGGCCCCCCAGGAAAGCTCAATTTACACGTTAATCAACCCAGCTAAGACCCATTGTAAATGCCTTCTAAAGGAAGCTAGCACAGCAGGAGGTTGATCCATTAAAAGGATCCTCTTTTCAATTAATTAGCACCTGAAGACACATGTGCACTCTCCAACCTCAAGAACAAAGACTTGAATGAAACCAACCCAGCCACAGCGGCCTCGATATTTCATAAAGATTTATGAGAGAATCGTGGATCCGAGGTATACCCCAATTTCATATCTTAAAATATGGAACTCCCCGCACACATAGCCACCACTCCCATGTTTTCACGAGGACGGGAGACTGAGAAATCGAGAACTGGACTTAGGGAGCACCCAGGATAGAGGTGTCTGACATCAGGGCGTAGTGTAGGTCCAGCCGGTTCTGATGAGCTACCGGCTCGGTTCTGTGCCTATGCCCTGTCGCGTTATGTTCCATTTTTGTTTTTTCAGTCAGAAATTGCGTGGCCAAAATGGGAGGAGTTCATAGGCCCTCCCAGGGGTGTGTGGGGGAGTGTAGTGGGCTGCCCCGTAGGCTGTCTCATTACAGATATAAGCAGGAGACCAGGTGGGCCCAGCCGTTGCATCCAGGAGAGGGGTACCTACATCATTCCAGAAGCATCCACGCAGCGCAGGGCCACATCTGCCCCCCATGTCAGCCCAGCCCCAAACCAAGCCAACCACAGGTAACTGGACACATTTTACTGCCTTTGGATTGTAACCATAATTATATTTGCACCTCTGACTTTTACCTGTATATTATCATCATTTTGCATATATTTGTCTAGTGTGCCCTCTAAGGTGAATTAAATCTATAAACTTTAATCTGAGTTAATCTGTCTTGATCATCGGCCTCACACGCCTAGTACTCGGTCTATATTATATAGCTACCCCAAGGCTGGTTCCTGGCCTTGTTATAAGTCGGTAACGGACCGGTCTTATAACCAAACGAGAGAACGGATGGCAACTCATTTGTCTGGCAGATTTTTGTTTAACCAGTGCAGGTAAACAAATCTCTCTCCGCCATTCAGTATTCTGCATGAGTAGTATGCTCTCTCGTCCTCCCTGGGTCTCCCTGTGCCCGTGTGGACAGGGGTCAATGGTGAAACAGTATCTGGCTGACCTTGTGTACCCCTAGGGGGCAGCGCAACGTCACGATACACCCCAAGTCAGGCCGTTGACCCTCGAGTGGGCCGGCGGGGCGGGCTTTTTCCTGACAGATTGGTGGCAGCGGTGGGATCAAGACAGTGCGGGTCCCGTACTCCCAGACACTAAGGACTTCCAGCAGTGGGTTTGCTGCTGGGGGTCTTAAGATTAACTCATCTAAGGTCAGCGGGTTGCAATAGGGCAGCAGGATGTGTCCAGCAAGTCTGCTGGGATTTGTTGTCCTCTGGTGTGGCATCAGAGGGGACAAACAGAGGGCAGACAGCTGTGGTGGGGGAGCATGCAGGTGAGGCAGGGCTCCCAGGTGAGGCCACAGAGCAGGGTCTCCCCACAGCCAGGACAGACAGGGGGCAGACAGCTGCAGTGGGGGAGCATGCAGGTAAGGCAGGGCTCCCAAGTAAGGCCACAGAGCTGGGTCTCCCCACAAACAGGATGTCGGAGGGCCAGGTTAGGCCAAGCAGACTGGCGACTTATATAGACGCCGAGGGGGAGGGAGCCCCACCAGCGGTTGCAGCGGTCGTGGCTGCTGTCACGCGCAGTGGGAGGGTCAGGAGCCAGGAGGCCCCTCAGGGGCCCGATGGTATCCTCCCATCGGACCAGGTAAGTGCCAGGGTAGGCAAGGGCCAGGAGATAGGTCCCGGGGAACAAACAGATGACGTGGCAGTCTCATCCATTCTGGCCACGTCTAGTTGAGAGTTTCAGGCAGCGTTAGCTGCTGACGACAGCCTGAAAACTCTCAAGGAGCAGGCGGCACAGCCACCCTTGGACTCAGACACCACGCGGGTCGTCTGGGACCAAGGACGGCTGTACCACGTGATGGTCCAACCGGGTTCACCGGAGGCGTGGCCCAGGGACTGACGGTTGGTGGTACCCTATCCATTCAGGGCGGAGTTGTTGCGGGTTGCGCACGAGATTCCGATGTCTGGACACCTAGGAATCACCATGACCAAGGAAAGGCTGGCCCAGCATTTCTACTGGCCAAAGATGTGGACTGATGTGGCTGCCTACTGCCATTCGTTCGACACCTGTCAGAGGGGGGGGGGGATGGCGGAGTCGAGGCCCAAAGCCCCACTGGTACCTCTACCTATCATAGATGAGCCTTTCAGGAGGGTGGCTGTGGATTTAATTGGACCACTGTCCATTCCCAGCAGCTCCGGGAAACGCTTCATACTGATGTTAGTAGACTATGCCACTCGGTACCCGGAAGAGGAAGCCCTGTCTTCCATTCAGGCCGACAAGGTGGCCACCGCCTTACTGGAGATTTTCTCTCAAGTGGGCTTTCCCCAGGAAATTCTCACTGACCAGGGGACCCAGTTCATGTCACAGTTAATGGAGTCCTTGTGTAAGCTGATACAGGTGCAACATCTGGTGGCTAGTCCGTACCACCCACAGACTAATGGCCTGTGTGAACGGTTCAATGGAACCCTGAAGCAGATGCTTGAGATGCTGGTCGACACCCATGGGCGCGACTGAGAGTGGTACCTCCCACACCTACTATTCGCTTACCGGGAGGTTCCACAGGCCTCCACGGGGTTTTCACCCTTTGAGCTCCTGTATGGGCGATGTGTATGGGGGCCCTTGGCTCTGGTGAATGAGGCATGGGAAGGATACTTAGCAACCCCGGAGGTGTCGGTCAGTGAGTATGCCGTGCGCTTCCGTGACAAAATGCAGGCCTTGACGCAGCTAGTGCATGAAAATATGTGACGGGCCCAGGCCGACCAGAAGCAGTGGCACGACCAGAATGCTTGTGAGAGGATCTACCATGTGGGTCAGAAAGTGTGGGTACTGGTCCTCGTACCACAGGATAAGCTTCAGGCAGCCTGGGAAGGTCCATATGTCATGCACCAGCAACTCAATGCAGTCACGTACCTGGTCACCCTGGACCACGACCGGGGAAGGCCTTCCACGTGAACATGATGAATGCGCATCTTGAGCGGGAGCCATGTGCCCTTCCCGTGTGCCCGCCCGAGGAAGGTGAGACGGAGACCCTCTTGGATATGCTCGCCCCGGTCAGGGCAGGTGGATCCATAGAGGATGTGGGGATTTGCAGACAGCTCCTGGAGGACAAACGGTCCCAGCTGTTGGCAACTCTCCACCCCTTCCGGGCATTGTTCACTAACGTGCCTGGAAGGACGGAGTCAGCTGTCCATCACATGGACACCGGGGATCACCCCCCAATCCAGCGTTCAGCATATCAGATCTCCCCCGAAGTGAAGCAGCACATGCGTGAGGAGATTGACGAGATGCTGAAGCTGGGGGTCATCCAGGCATCCAACAGTGCCTGGGCCTCACCCGTAGTCCTCGTCCCCAAGAAGGATCGGACCACCTGGTTCTGCATGGACTACAGGGGGCTCAACGCTGTCACGGTCACCGATGCGTACCCAATGCCACGCATCGATGACCTGCTCAATCAGTTGGCCGGGGCCAAGTACCTGACCATCATGGATCTGAGCCGGGGATATTGGCAGATTCCCCTGACCAGTGAGGCAAGGGAACGTGCTGCCTTTATCACCTCGTTCGGACTGTAGGAGTCCACTGTCATGCCGTTCAGTATGAATAATGCCCTTGCCACTTTCCAGCAGATGGTCAACACGCTGCTCAAGGGACTTGAAGGGTACGCGGCTGCGTACCTGGGTGACATAGCCGTTTTCAGTCCCACCTGGGAGGATCACCTCCAGCACCTGACGCATGTGCTTGGACGTTTCCGCCAGGCAGGCTTGACCATCAAGCCGGAAAGTGCCAATTGGGCATGAGTGAGGTCCACTACCTGGGGCACCGGGTAGGTGGCGGGGCCTTGAAGCCAGAGCCCGGAAAAGTGAATGCCATCGCATCCTGGCCCACCCCCAGGACCAAGAAGCAGGTGATGTCCTTCTTGGGCACCGCTGGGTACTATAGGAGGTTTGTTTCACACTATAGTAATCTGGCAAAGCCCCTGACGGACCTCACCAGGAAGAGGTTGCCCTCCGCAGTCGATTGGACAGCTCCCCAGTACTACAAGCCGCCGACTTCACCCGGCAGGTTATAGTACAAACCGACGCCAGTGACTTTGGCCTCGGTGCAGTGCTCAGCCAGGTGGACACAACGGGACAGGAACATTCCGTTATGTACCTGAGCCGGAAGCTTCTGCTGAGGGAAATGGCCGATGGAGAAGGAATGCCTGGCGATAGTGTGGGCCCTGCAGTGGCTGCAGCCCTAACTATACGTGCGTCATTTCATCGTGGAGACAGACCACAACCCTCTGAGCTGGTTACACACGGTCTCCGGGACCAATGGGAGGTTGCTACGCTGGAGCCTCGTGTTCCAACAGTACAACTTTGCCATTCGCCACCGTAAGGGCCGAGACCACGGCACCGCGGATGGGTTGTTCCAACAGGGAGAGGGGGCAGGCGGGTGCACGGGAGAGCACCACGAGGTGCAGCCCCCTAGCGCCCTCTAAAGGGGGGAGGTGTGAGGAAAATTCACTCAAAAAATGACTTCATATCCAACTTCGTAACTAGTCAGATCTCACAGATGGCCCCCAGCCCCCAGAAAAGATCAATTTACACATTAATCAGCCCAGCTAAGACCCATTGTAAATGCCTTCTATAGGAAGCTAGCACAGCAGGAGGTTTACCCATCAAAAGGATCCTCTGTTCAATTAATTAGCACCTGAAGACACATGTGCACTCTCCAACCCTAAGAACAAAGACTTGAATGAAACCAACCCAGCCGCAGCGGCCTCGATATTTCATAAAGATTTATGAGAGAATCGTAGATCCGAGGAATACCGCAATTTCATATCTTAAAATATGGAACTTCCCGCACACATAGCTACCACTCCCATGTTTTCACGAGGCCGGGGGACTGAGAAATCGAGAACTGGACTTAGGGAGCACCCAGGGTGTCTGACATCATGACATCAGGGCATAGTGTAGGTCCAGCCGGTTCTGATGAGCCACCGGCTCGGTTCTGTGCCAATGCCCTGCCGAGTTATGGTCCATTTTTGTTTTTTCAGTCAGAAAGGGGGCCCAGGGGTGTGTGGGGGAGTGTAGTGGGCTGCCACGTGGGCTGTCCCATTACAGTTATAAGCAGGAGCCCAGGTGGGCCCAGCCGTTGCATCCAGGATGGGGGTACCTACATCATTCCAGAAGCATCCAAGCAGCACAGGGCCACATCTGCCCCCCATGTGAGCCCAGCCCCAAACCAAGCCAACCACAGGTAACTGGACACATCTTACTGCCTTTGGATTGTTACCATACTTATATTTGCACCTCTGACTTTTACCTGTATATTATCATCATTTTGTATATATTTGTCTAGTATGCCCTCCAAGGCTAATTAAATCTATAAACTTTAATCTGAGTTAATCTGTTTTGATCATTGGCCTCACACGCCTAGTACTCAGTCTATATTATATAGCTACCCCAAGGCTGGTTCCTGGCCTTATCATAAGTCGGTAATGGACCGGTCTTATAACCAAACGAGAGAACTGGTGGCAGCTTATTTGTCTGGCAGATTTTTGTTTAACCAGTGCAGGTAAACAAATCTCTCTCCACCGTTCAGGATTCTGGCGAGTAGTGTGCTCTCTAGTCCTCCCTGGGTCTCCCTGTGCCTGTGTGGACAGGGGTCAACGGTGAAACAGTATCTGGCTGACCTTGTGTACCCCTAGGGTATACAACGTAACGATACACCCCAAGTCAGACCGTCGACACTCGAGTGGGCCAGCAGGGCGGGCTTTTTCCTGACAAACCCATTAAAGGATCTGCTGCAGATACTACAACACAGCTGCAGAGGTCTCGTGGAGTCCAGGGGTCAATGGGTCAGAGCATGAGGCTACCTACAATTGAAACTGGAAGTTTCCATACACTATATAAAAAGACACATATGCATGTTTTTCTCACTATCTGACATGAAACCAGAATAAACCTTCCCTGTTTTAGGTCAATTAGGAACCAAAATTATTTATTTGCTAAATGCCAGAATAATGAGAGAGATAATTTTTTAAGGTATTTTTATTACTTTCTGCAAATTCAAAAGTTTACATACTGTACATTTCATTAGTATTTGGTAGTATTGCCCTTAAACTGTATGACTTTTGTCAAACATTTTGTATCCTTCCACAAGCTTCTCACAATAGTTGGTAGGAATTTTGGCCCATTCCTCCTGACAGAACTAGTGTAACTGAGCCAACTTTGCAGGTCCCCTTGCTCACACCTGCCTTTTCAGCTTTGCCATAAATTTTCAATAGGGTTGAGATCAGGGCTTTGTGATGGCCACTCCAAAACATTGATTTGCTTATCCTTAAGCCACTTTGTAACAAGTTTGGCAGTAGCTTCGGGTCATTGTCCATTTGAAAGACCAATTTCCGCCCAAGCTTTAACTTCCTGGATGATATTTTGAGATGTTGCTTTAGTATTGCCACATAGGGCCACACGTATGAAAACTTTCTAGGTCTTACACTCACTTTGTTGCCCATAGCAACCAATCAGAGCACCCCTTTCATTTCATATAGTGCTCTGGAAAAATGAGAGGGGCGCTACGATTGGTTACAATGGGCAACAAACTGAGTTTTAGACCTAGACAGTTTTCATACATGTAGCCTATAATATTTTTTCCTCATGATGCCATCTATTTTGTGAAATGCACCAGTCCCTTCTGCAGCAAAACAACCCCAAAACGTGATGCTGCCACTCCTGTCTTTCACAATTTGGATGATGTTCTTAGGCTTCCAAGCTTCTCCTTTTTTCCTCCAAACGTAACGATGGTCATTATGGCCAAACAGTTACATTTTAGTTTTGTCAGACCACAGGACATGTCTCCAGAAATGTAGGTCTTTGTTCCTGTGCATTTGCAAACATTAATCTGGCTTTTATATGTTTCTTTTGGAGTAATGGCTTCTTCCTGGCAGAGTGGCCTTTCAGCCCATGTTGATACAGTACTCGTTTCACTGTGAATAATGACACAGTCTTATCAGCTTCTGCCAGCATCTTCACAACGTCTTTTGCTTTTGTTCTTGGGTTGATATGCACATGTCGGACCAAAGCATGTTCATCTCTGAGACACAGAACCTGTCTCCTTCCTGAGCAGTATGATGGCTGGACATTCCCATCTTGTTTGTACTTGCATATAATTGTTTGTACAGATGAATGAGGCACCTTCAGGTATCTGGAAATTACACCCAAGGATTTTCCAGACTTGTGCAAGTCCACGATTCTCTTCCTGATATCTTGGCTGATATCTATAGACTTTCCCATGATGTTACTCACAGAAACAGTGTGTTTCTGGTGTGTTTTAAAATAGATCCACAGGTGTGTCTTTAATTTACTCAGATGTTGCCAAAAAACCTTTCAGAAGCTTCCAAAAACATGACATCATCATATGAGCTGTCCCAAACTGTTTAACCCCTTAAGCCGAACGCCTGAAAAGTGGTTAATGACCAGCAATTTTTTTTAGTTTTTGCCTCCTTGCGTTTAAACAGTTGTAACTTTTTTATTTTTTCAATGACGCAGTTGTATGAGGCCTCGTTTTATTCGGGAAAAGTTGTACTTTTTGAGGGGATTGTTCACTTATAAATTATTGCAGAATTTAAATTTTTTTTCATTTTTGCTCCATTCACATTTCACACTTAATAACTTGTTAGATTAATTCTACAGGTTCTTACGGCTGTGTGGATTCCTGATATGTGTAGATTTTTTGTGTGTGTAATATATGCACAATTATTTTTTATTAAATATTTATTTTTATTTTATTATTTTTAATTTATTTTTTACTATACTTTTTTATGTTTTTTACTTCTTTTTTAAAAAAAAATCCCACAAAGGGATAACTGTTTTATATTTTTTGTACACTTAGTAATGTATTAGCATATTCATATATGCTAATACAGTATAATCTGTGTCAGTTTGACACAGGCAGTGATCAGGACAGCACACAGTGTGCCCTGATCGCTGGCTTCTTACACACACAGTCCTGGGGCTACTCTACGTCCCCAGGGCTGACTGTGTAGCCATTCCCCATGCTCTGTTGGGTCACCAGACAGAGCAGGGGAAAGCCCTTTGATTATGCTGCAATCCACGGCAATTAAATGGTTAAGGGAAACCTTCGCTCCCCGGTGCTTGCAAAGACTCTGCTAGGAACAGAGCTGTGAAGCACAGCTCTGTTCTCAGCGGTGCTGTGGTGCCGGGAGCCGCAAACCCCGATGTCTGCAGTTACGCCAAAAGACGTCGCTGCAGGCGAACAACCTGCACCGCCCACTGTCAAAAGTTACCGGGTAGTCGCTAAGGGGTTAAAGGCATAGTAATCCTAGTGTATGTAAACTTTTGACTTTTCAGAAAATAATAAAAATGCCTTAAAAAATTCTCTTTCTCATAATTCTGGCATTTGGCAAATATAAATAATTTTGGTTCCTAATTGACCTAAAACAGGGAAGGTTTATTCTGATTTCATGTCAGAAAGTGAGAAAAACATGCAGATGGGGCTTTTTATATACTGTATGGAAACTTCTGGTTTCAGCTGCATGAATTATTAGGCAGGTGGTCATGAAACTATAGTTAATCAGTGTCCGTGTAAACAACATACCTGCACCAGAAAATGGTAGCAGCACCTAATAATTATGGTATCACAAACAAAAATGGCCACAAAATAAATGTCTGGAGTCACAAGATTACTAATAATACATATAATAAAATGGCAATTGGGCTAAGCAGTACATCTAAGATTCCCTTGAGCCACTTTTCTGATACATAAATGCGCTACTTATTTATAGAAAGTTTTATATTCTCACGCAATGTGTTATAAAATAATATTTCATGCCACAAAATTTAAGTTTAGTAATACCTTTTGTGTCCCAAAATAATATTCTGTATCACAGACTGTCAGTATGTCACAGTATGGACATCCAGTGATTGGGTCAGCGATTACATCTCCAGCACTTCAGAGACCTTCTTGTGTTATTCCTGGAATCATGAGCATGGCCTCTATTTGCCATGACCCCTCGTTGTTGAGCAATCTCCATGGCAAGGTCTCGTAACAAGTCCATAACATCTGTAACAAACCCCAGGAATGTCCTCATTCGGACAGTGGGTTCACTCATAATTTGTGATAGTGTGGTTTCACTATTGGTCAACGGTCTTTTTTCTGTGTTCATCCTGCCGACTACGCCAAATGTAAAATATATGAATAAAGTTTGAACACCAGAATTATTTATGCAATTTTCTTTATTCTTTATAGCATCACTTGTATATCTTAGTGCAACACAACAACTGTAAAATAACTGGTGGATCACAGCATATATGAGATATGAAAATGCAAGACCAATTAAATGTTTTACTTCCCTTGAGCTTTCTATATTCTCCTTTTTTCCAGTTTTTCGTAATCACTCTTTAATGGTGTCTCCTCTTTTTCTCTTGTCCAACAGACTCTCTATGTCTCCTGACAAAACGGCAGTTGAGACCGCCCTTGCCACACCTCCCTACTCCTGATTCGCTGGCTTACCAATCAGGAGGAGGAGGAATAGTAAGACCCAACAAGGTTCAAAGCTCCCATCAAGTTTGGTTGTGCTGGAGTCCAATAAGTACAATATAAAGACAAGACAAACAGGTATTCAGAGACATCACAATAGAGGAGGGGAACAAGACAACAGAGGGGCATGACAACAAATCAACACACACGTTGAATTAAAGTAGTACAGTGACAGTGCTATTTAAAGGGAAACTCTCCCTCCTTACAAGCTTGCTGGTCTATGATGGGACAATTGAAGAGTTCTGCACAGTGCCAGCTGAATCTTTGGTTGGTGAAAATTCTATGTGACCCACCTGATCGTGTTTAACATATATGTCAGCAGGACAGTAGGGTTGTGGTTTCCTGTACTTGCTGTAGGTTAGGCTGGATCGGTGCTATCTCAACCTCCCTCTCTTATTGATGTAATAAAGGGGTCTCTGTTATAGATTAAAGAAGGGGTAAGTCACTCGCTCTTTGTGAAAGGAAAATTGATGAGCAAATGACCGAAAATCATGACAGAGAGTTTAGTAGTTCTGTGTCTCCACACACAGGAAACAGCTCTGTGTTCAGCCCAAGCGATCAGGTGACCAAAAGGTTTGGCTTTTTCAGGGCAGCCTTTGAAATCACACCTCTTTGGTCCTGCCTCCTTCAATGTGAAGGAGGAAACAAAGGAAATGCACTGAGACTGAGGTTGGGAGGTAGGACAATAGATAAAGCACAGCAAAGGATCCTGGGTCTAGTAGTTTTAAAGGGCAATTGCTTTCAAACAGGAAATACTGCAGTGAAGGGAGGCTACATACCACACAGGAGAAGCAAAAATTTTTACAGAAAACATCACAGGGGGATAAATGAAGACTCAGACAAACCATTTAAGACAATTAAATTTATTTTAGGTTTCCTGATCAACCCTTTTAATATGGACCATCTATTCAATCTTGTAGAGAGTCGTCATACATGTGCAATCATCATCTATATTTATAATGCATGAAAGATGCAAGTTCAATTGTGAATATAATGTGTGGTCCGCAGATGGAATCAGTGACCTTTTCAGAAGCTACAAAATTGTGGAAGGATGACCACCACCTACAATGCAGAACTATATGCATATTGTCACAGCTCACCTAAGACAGATAGTGTTACTTGACACGTGGGACTTGACATAAGACTTCACCAAGGAACAAAGTCTAAGGTCTTCACCCTCAAATTCCTGTAGGGGAGCTAGGATTTCACTATAGAAAACTTTCAGATCACCACTCTTGACATAATCTCCCACAGCAACAGCTGACATCTAAAATGCAATATAAAAAAGGCAAGCCTGAGATGTGGGGAAGCAGGTCAGACAAGAAGCTTGGTCCGAGGAATAGTCAAGGTCAGAACCAGTAGAAGCAATCCAGTAATATGCACTAGCAAACACTAAGGAAGTACACAAGATCAGGCAATGGCTAAACGACGGAGTGTCTTTTTAAATACAGTAAGTACTGACTTGTTAAAGGGAATACATTAGCGCCATACACTAACTCTTTAAATCTACAAGGACTGGCATGCACGTCGGCAGATGCCATGTGTCTGCTGAACAGTGCCACATGGTGGCTCCTGAAACATGTTTATGAAAATTTTACAAAATGAGTGCATTGAAGGTGGTGAAGAGTAGGTAGTCAATGAAAGTGACTTATTATTGACCAATTACCTACAGAAATGCTTCCTCTTGTGGCTGTGCTTTGTATACTGAGTTTAGTGCACGCATTGTTTCATACCAGAAGCCCTAGGAAACATATTGTCGGAGCTGGGCTAGTTTCTTGTTGGTGTTATGCTCTGACAAACACCTTATTTCCTGATTCTTATCATATTTCGTAGTGAATGTCCATCCAGATCACAACAATACTAACCCTTTCATGTGCAGGGATTGTTACTTAAGTCACGTTCATTTTTTCCTCCCCACCTTCCAAGAGATTGAACTTTTTATCTACATATGAAGGATTGTTTTTTGTGGGACAAGATGTACTTTCTAATGGTACCATTGACTGTGCAACATAATGTAATGGGAAACCAAGAAAAAATACACTTTACTTTTTTTATCACTTTTTATTCAAATTTTTGGGGTATGAAAATTGAACAAAATATTGGTGTTGGGTATTTTTTATACAGTGTTAACTATGCAGGATAAATAATGTTAAATTGTAATGGATTGGACATCCACAGAAGTGGCCATACTAATTATGTTTAACCTTACAATAGTGCATTTTTCATACAATGTTTTTCTTTTTTTACATTCAGTGACTCACAGATGACATCTTCTCTGATGAGTTGTTTTCTTTCCCTTTTCTTCTCCATCCGGTCCAGACATCCATAACATCTTCTCCCAGCCCCAACTTGCAGAATTTAACCCACAAACATCTTAAAATTCTTAGCACCCAACACACCAGGAACACTGGGAGGAGCAGGTAACCATTAGAAGTGGACCCTCTAATCTGATGATCTGTTTCTGGGACAGCTGCAGGCTAGTAATTTTAGGATGGAAAGGACTCAATATCCATGGACCTTCGCATCCTTATATTGTCAGCCTGAAGCTGCTGGTCTAACCTTGGCTGGTTATGAAAAATGTGGTGATCCTACATAGTTTCTTTCTAAATTATTTATTTATTGATTGCAGTGAATGCCTTTTTTAGATTTTCAATAAATTAATAAGTAAATTTAAAAAAAACAACATGCTGTCCCCACATTTTTCATAGCCAGCCAAGATAAAACTGGCAGCTGCAGGCTAATAATATCTGGATGGGAACTTGAGTAAAGGCATGGTTAAACCAATCCCTATCTCGGTCTGGGTCCGGACTGGGATACATGTTACTTCAGAATAGAAGGTGCAAATCCCCGAATAGAAGAGAGTATTGTAGAAGACTACGTGTTTTGTGTCCTAATGGGACACTTCATCAAGTGTAAGTAAAACATCTTACCCCATTCATAAAAAGGAAACAGTTCCAGCTGGGCTCTCCTCTGAGAAGGCAGCGGTGGTTTATTACCATCCCTGCCTTCTCAATCATTGTAAATACAGTGCTCAATGATCTCTGTATATACAGATTTGCAGGAAAATGGGGGTGCAGTGTGCAAACTTTTATAAATAAATAAAAACAAAATAAAAAAATCTACAACTTTTAGCCACGCCCCAACAACCCTAAAACGTAATATCACCGATATATAAATGTCTGTAAAAGAAAAGTGACACAATTCCAAAGCTTATTTTAGTGCAACTTTTGCTGTTTAAAAAAGATAAATAAAAAGGACTTTCTAAAAGATATTCTAATATATACAGTTGTGCTCAAAAGTTTACATACCCCGGCAGAATTTGTGCTTTCTTGGCCTTTTTTCAGAGAACATGAATGATAACACGAAAACTATTTTCTTCCCTCATGGTTCGTGGTTGGGTTTTTCTCTTTTTAAATCATAATGACAACCAAAAACATCCAAATGACCCTGATCAAAAGTTTACATACCCTTGTTATTTTGGACTGATAACATGCACAGAAGTTGGCAGAAATGAGTTTGAATGGCTACTAAAGGTAACATCCTCACCTGTGACATGTTTGCTTGTAATCAGTGTGTGCATAAAAGCTGAGTGAGATTCTGGGATCCTGGAAGACTCTTGCATCTTTCATCCAGTCACTGACGTTTCTGGATTGTGAGTCATGGGGAAAGCAAAAGAATTGTCAACGGATCTACAGGAAAAGGTAGCTGAACTGTATAAAACAGGAAGGGGATGCAAAAAGATATCCCAGGAATTGATAATGTCAGTCAGCAGTGTTCAAACTGTGATTAACAAATGGGAAATCAGGAGCTCTGTAAGAACCAAACCCCGGTCACGTAGACCAACAAAAAATTCAGCCACTACTGCCAGGAAAATTGTTCGAGATGCAAAGAAAAACCCACAAATAACATCAGCTGAAATACAGGACTCTCTGAAAACTAGCGGTGCGGCTTCTTCAAGATGCACATTAAGGAGGCACTTGAAGAAAAATGGGCTGCATGGTCTATTCGCCAGAAGAAAGCCATTACTGCGCCAATGCCACAAAGTATCTCATCTACAATACTCCAAACAGCACAGAGACAAGCCTCAAAACTTCTGGAACAAGGTCATTTGGAGTGATGAGACCAAAATCAAACTTTTTGGCCACAGCCATAAACGTTACATTTGGAGAGGTGTCAACAAGGCCTATGATGAAAGGAACACCATTCCTACTGTAGAGCACGGAGGAGGATCGCTGATGTTTTAGGGATGTGTGAGCTACAAAGGCACAGGAAACTTGGTCAAAGTTGATGGAAAGATGAATGCAGCACGTAATCAGCAAATACTGGAGGCAAATTTGCACTCATCAGCCCGGAACCTGCGCATGGGCCGTACTTGGATGCTCCAACAAGACAACGATCCAAAACATAAGGCCAAGTTGACCTGTCATTGGCTACAGCAGAACAAAGTGCAGGTTCTGGAGTGGCCATCTCAGTCTCCTGACCTTAATATCATTGAGCCACTCTGGGGAGATCTCCAGCGCCGTTCATGCAAGAGCCCAGGAATTTACAGGAACTGGAGGCTTTGTGCCAAGAAAAATGGGCAGCTTTACCATCTGAGAAAATAAAGAGCCTCATCCACGACTACCACAAAAGACTTCAAGCTGTCATTGATGTTAGCGGGGGCAATAGACGGTATTAAGAACTGGGGTGTGTGAACCTTTGATCAGGGTCATTTGGATGTTTTTAGTTGTCATTATGATTTAAAAAGAAAAAACACGGTAGGACAATAAATGGCTTCACCCAACCACGAACCATGAGTGGAAAAAAATTTTTTGTGTTATCATTCATATTCTCTGAAAAAGGCCAAGAAAGCAAAAATTCTTCCGGGGTATGTAAACTTTTGAGCACAATTGTATATACAAAGTAAAAGTTACATAAAGATAAAGTCTTACATATCACAGAAAAAAGGTGAAAAATGTAATAGAATAACCAAGCGCAAGATACTGTTATAGTGTTCAAACCCGCATGTACTTTAGAAAATGAAAATTAGACTGGTCAGAATGTGGGGGGTAGACAATGTAGTCAGTAACTGGTTCAAAACAGCTTAAGCAAGATGGCTGCCCCATGATCATATACGAAAAACAGAATTTAAAAAATCTACAGTCAAATAATAACGAATCATTACCTGTTTTTTATCTTTTGGTGAATATGGTTTAAAGTTATGATGGTTCAGGAAAAAAACATTATTAATGGAAAATAATATAATCTGGGGTGGTTGAAACCAGTAGGATCATAGTATAGGTTAAACTCCTTAAGTACTTTACATTTCTTTGGTTTTGGGTGGAGGGAGCTTTACAAGATGACATTTTATACACATTCCTTCAGTGTTATATTTAACTCTGCAGAAATAACATCTTTCCGGTTTTTGCCCATTCCTTTCAGATGAGACATAGGTGATTTACATAGAGAGTATTGACTGATGCAGGTAGGAGATAGATGCAGAACAACACATTTTTTAGGACTGGTCAGTAACTCAGTTTTAATATACTGTGAGCCTGTACAGGAGTTCACTACAGGGTGGTCCATTTATATGGATACACCTAAATAAAATGGGAATGGTTGGTGATATCAACTTCCTGTTTGTGGCACATTAGTATATGGGAGGGGAAAATTTTCCCAAGATGGGTGTTGGCCCAAATGGCGGCCTTTTTGAAGTGGGACTTTTTGGGACCCAAAACTTTATTTTCTCCAATGGGAAGAGGGTCATGTAACACATCAAACTTATTGAGAATTTCACAAGAAAAACAATGGTGGACTTGGTTTTAACTTCAAAATTTGGACTTCAAAATGGCCGCCATGGTCAACACCTATGTTGAAAAGTTTTTCCCCTCCCATATACTAATGTGCCACAAACAGGAAGTTGATATCACCAACCATTCCTGATTTTTTTAGGTGTATCCACATAAATGGCCCACCCTGTAGATAAGAAAATCATTGACACTCTTTTCTGGTGGCTTTATCTGGTGTTGAATCAAGCCCCCCAAAAATCGTTGTACAGACCCATAAACTGTGGACAGTTTGGAGAGATAAAATAAAATAAGGGTGTCTTTCAGGATTACTGCCTCAAAAGTTATAATGACAAAGCACCAGCCCAAATGCGCTTTGTATATTGGTTGTTCTTCTGGTGGTTCTGCTTGTCCTCAGGGCCATCTTTTCCATTGGGCACATTAGGCAGTTGCCCGGTGGCCCCACAAGTTTAGGGGCCCCATGTGTGATATGCTTCTCCCAGAAATACAAGAAACATAATCAGGATCCCATGGTTGGCTTTACTTATTTTACTGTTTGTGTGTTTTTAGGATGTGCAATCAAATAAAAACCATGGTGGAGAAGGGAGCCAAAGGCTCCCTGCCAAGTAGTCTTGTCGGCTGCAGGTTGCTGGTGTCCAAATATAAGTGGCATGATAATATGTGTGTGCTTTGGGGTAGCTAGAGGCATGGCCTAGTGTGATGTTATGTATTTGGGCAGGGCACACTACAGTGTTCTGCCCAGGAGCCAATAATGCTATCTGTCCTTAAATCCTCCATACATGTTTGAGAAGAGTTATCTGCACCTGCCTATACCAGCTGGGCCTGGTCTATTATCTAATGTGTATGTGCCTTCCAACTCTTCGCCAACAGATGATGTTGGGGAGAGAAGGGGCGAGCCAAAAGTCCCTAGCAGCAGCTTCTGTAGCCTCTCCATTAAAAACACATGTGAGATGAGTGTGCCTGTGTATAAGTGAGTTGGGAAGAATAGCTGTTCGTCGAACCGCTATTGAAGGTCAGAACTACAATGGGCTATATCATTTCCACTGAATTCAGTGTTCCTCTTCCTACTGATAAAGGGTCCTGGCATCAACATTTTCCATTGGCTTCAATAGCTTGGGAATAATATTGCATGCATGGTCACTGTGTGCTTAATCCTTTACACCCTGTACCCTTATTTAGGATGAGGCACAATAATGTTCATATTTAAAGGGCAGTTCTCACCATATTGTTTCACAGAGCCTGCTTTTCACAGGCAGCTTCAGTCTCACACTTCCTGGTACAGTTGTGGATGGTTCTACAGCAGTAATTAACATATCAGCTCTGCTATTCCTATCTGGACCTGTTATAGCGACATTTTTAACAGAATCTTTTAACCACAAAAAGGCTACAGAGCTCTAAAGGGTTAAAGTTTTATCAGTGACATAGATGAACAAGCTCCTGTTTTACTGATATAACACAGCACGTCACCATGGTTGGACAAGGCTGATGTAGCAATGAGAGCAGAGACTGATGGACGGTATCCTACACAAGCAGGAGATAAGAACTGCTCTAGCTCTGAAACCATGCAGAATCAGAACAGCAATGCAGGTAATGGTCTTTATATGCCTTTACCTACATGTTTAAAGCTAATCATTGTGGTGACAATACTGCATTAAATTACCATAAAATTAGGTTACTTTCTACGTACCTTTGGGGGCTTCACAAGCCTTCCTGCCTTGCTACAGCATACACTATAGAAGCGCAGGCTGGTCTGCTGACTAGTGCACATGCGCTTTATTCAGGATATGCTATAGTGTAGCCACCCATCAACCTTCCTGATCTCTGTATTACACTATTCTGTATAGTACGATACGGTATTTGGGGAGGGATTCAGGTGGCTACAGTATAGAAGCACCTGCTGACTAGCGCGCATGCCCTCCCTGAATGCAGTATCACACCTTAACCCCTTAAGGACCTGGCGTTTTTTGTTGTTGACATGTTTGTTTTTCCCTCCTCGCCTTCCCAGAGCCATAACTTTTTTATTTTTCCAACTACATAGACACATGAGGGCTTTTAATTTTCGGGACAAGATGTAATTTCTAATGGTGTTATTCACTGTTGTCATGTCAGAGGAGGTGCAGTGTGCCCTGACCGCCACCCAACCCACTGTCCCTGCCTACTTGGCGTGCTGCCCTAGGCGGCAGACCCCAACTGGACAACAGTCCCTACGCTGCTAAGTGCAGGGCCGTCAGGGAAACTCAAAGTCCAACAGTCTGGGTCAGTCACAGTACAGGAACGTATTTGCCAAGAAACGTAAGCCAAAAGAATAGTCAAAAAGCAAGCCGGGGTCCAAACACGGTCAGGAGCGCAGTACAAAGTCGGAGGCGAAGGCGAGGTCAGAAAGCAAGTCGAGGTCAGAAATCAGGAGAGCAAACCCAACAGGAAACACAGGAAATAGCAAGGGGAAACCTTTCTCAGGCAAGGACTAAGAAATGAGGGAGTTTAAATGAGGAACCCAGAGCCCGCCCCAGCAGACGATTGGTGCGGCCTCCGGGCCCTCCTATTGGCCAGTGCGACACACCCTCTGACCTGATTGGGAACCGAGCTGTTACTCCTAAGCACATCAGCCCGGCTTCTCCGTGGGTGTGTCGACTGACTAGAGGGATTAACCCCTACTGTGCCGTGACAACTATACTATAGAATATACTGGGAAACCGCAAAAAAATTCCAAGTGGGACAAATTGTGAAAACAAACGTATTTTCGCCATGTTTGCGGGGGTTTTGCTTTTACGGCATTCAATATTTGGTCAATACAATGTGTTTTCTGTATTCTACAGGTTGTTACGCATCCGGCAATATCAAACATGTAGGGTTTCCGTTATGTTTTGGTACCGTAATAAAATTCCAAACATTTTCTATTCTTGAAATTGGCGCGGCGGCGCCAGTTTGTGCGACCAATAACTTTTTTGTACTAACACCTTCGGACGTCAGTGAGGAGGCATTTTTTGTGGGCCGAAGTGTACTTTTTATCACTAGCAGTTTGGAATGCATGCGACTTTTTTGATCACTTTTATTTCATTTTTTAAGTGACGTAAAATGACCAAAAAACACAATTTTGGCGATTGGATTTTTTTTCTTCTACGGTGTTTAGCATATGGGATAAATGATGTTATATTTTTATAGATCTGACTTTTTGTGGACGCGGATACAAATATGTGTAACTTTTTTTTATTATTTTATTGTTTTAATTTGTAAAATGGGGAAAAGGGGGTGATTGAACTTTTAGTACTTTTTTTTGTACTGTAAAGCTTTATTTTTTTATTTTTTTTACTTTAACATTGAGGCCACCTATGGTGCTTGACCACTAGGTGGCGCGATTGTCAATACAGTCTAATGCACCAGGACATGGAAGTGACAGGAGCCTTCCCAAGGCTCCTCACTGCCATGTCCGGGGGCCGGATCGCTGCCGCTATACTGTGGCGGTGCCGATCACCCTTAAGATCGGTGTGCGGCACCGATCTTAATTTATTCAGACGCCGCGGCCATCTTTGCCGCGGTGTCTGACGGGTTAAACAGCGCGGGCGGGCGACGCTGCCCGTTCGCGCTTTAACGGCCGGGTGTTAGCGGCGATTAGCGGAGCGATCCCCCTGCAAAGCCCCTTATGGACCCTGGGACATACTCATACGTCCAGGGTCCTTAAGGGGTTAAAGAATAGTGTGACTCAGTATTTTGGGGAGGGCAGTGGTTGTCTGCACTATAGCAGCCACAACCTCCTGAATAGAGCGCATGTGCACTAGTCAGCAGGCCAGCCGGCGCTTCGATGATGTATGCAGTAGTAAGGAATGTCTTCACTCACTGCCATACAGGTAGTAGTAAAAACATATGTTTAAAATACAGATAACAGTAAGGCTATGTTCACACGGCGTAATTGCGGGGCGTACTGTACGCGCCGCAATTATGCTGGGTGTTTGGAAGTTGTGCTGATCGACGTGTACTCCCACGGCGCAGGGGGACCGGCAGCCCACTGGCCCCATAGACTGTCATTACTTGCGGCCCGTATTCGCCCCAAATAAGTGACACTTATCTCTCAGGCGTACAATACAATCCTATTTTACGCCCGGGGAGAGGAGGCGTAATCCATAGTTCTCTATAGTTCAGCGTGCATCTCGCTCATATTAGAGAGCAAATACGCGGCGAAATACTCGCCAAAATTACCCCGTGTTAACATAGCCTAAAAATATATAATAAATAAAGCAATAAACATCACTAAAGTAAACACATTTCAGACCATATTGAGCATAAGGCTAAGTTCACACGGCATAATTACGGCGTGTGTTCAGGAGCTCCTCATAGACATACATTACTGATGTCACGTAAACGCCGTGAATAATTGACATCTCACTTATCTCCTCGCGCGACGCATTGTCTGAGCGGAGAGAAGAGACGTTATCCATAGTTCTCTAGGAGAACTGTGGATTACCGTAATTATTGGGACGTATTTCGCCACGTATTGAGTGCAATACGGCGCAAAATATGCAGCGAAATATGTCCCAATTTAAGCCGTGTGAACATAGCCTAAGGGTATGTGCACACAATGCACTGCGGCGCATACAGTACGCGCTGCATTACATCGTGTCTTTCTGGAGCTTGCGCTAAGGCTATGTTCACACGGCTTATTTGCGGGGCGTAATTACGCCCCGCAATTACGCCGTGTGGACGGGGGCAGGAAGCGGGGGGGAGGGTGGGGAGGGAGGGCGACACCCCGCTGGCCCATAGACTATCATTACTAGCGGCGTGTATACGCCGCTAGAAAATGACATGTCACTTATCTCTCTCCACGGCATATTCGCCAAGCAGGGAGAGGAGACGTTATCCATAGTTCTCTATGAGAACTGTGGATTACCGTAATGACTGGGACGTATTCCAGCCGTAATTCGCGCTTAATTACGGACTGAAATACGTCCCATTTTAAGCCGTGTGAACATAGCCTAACACGTGCGTACTCCCGAAGCATGGGGGGTGCTGGCAATCTGCCGGCCCCATTGACATTCATTACTCACGGTGCATATTTGCCACGAATAATTGACATGTCACTTATCTCCCCCGCGTCGTATTGTAGGAGCGGGGAGAAAAGGCGTAATCCATAGTTCTCTATGAGAACTGTGGATTATTGTAATTTCGGTGAGCATCTCTCCTTTATCACAGCGCAAATGCGCGCAGAAAGTACGCCGTGTAAACATAGCCTTAGTCATAAAAAAAGAACCCTCAACCTCTTTAATAGGTAGAATTTAGATTGTTGGCCCCATTAGGGACAGGGATCAATGGTAGTAATGACAATTTCTGTACAGTGCTGTGGAGCATAACAACCATATGAGTAGAATGATAATACTACAACATACTGCATACAGCAACAATTGGGGCACTATTTCTGCTATATTACATAAACTTTAGTTAAGCAAATATTCAGAGCTTCTTTTGTCCTTCTGTCAAGGAAGTAAGTAACAGAAAATGTGCAGCTGATAATTATGGGAAGGTACATTTAGCTCAGTGAACTGAATAATTTAGCAGCTCTCCGCAGGTAACTCTCTGGTGAAGATCAACAGTACAACAGAACGCCCTGAGAACCAACGAAACGCGTAAAGTAGTGACAAAACAAGATCACAGGTAAATGTTGACCACAGAGGTAGTGTAAACCAGTCCTCGGGATTACTGCACAGATACGGCAGGGAGGCAGGTGAGTATATCTGGAGATTTGTGTGTTACTGAAGCCTTCTAGTCACGAGGCGGCATATGTTGTTTTGTACAATATCTTTTATGTATACGTGAGAAAAGCTCTGAGATGTGGGGTGTTGTTTGAAGAAGATTTCAGAGCTACAGGTGGTTTGGAGAAAACGCTGTAGTCACCTGAGATTTCTTTTTCCTGACGTCAATTAAGACTACTATCAGTGCCACACTTCCGTTCATATCATCAGAAGAACAGCTCTGTAAACCTCCCCATATCTCAGCTTCCAGGACCCTGTGAGTATGATATAGGGGAATGGAATACTGAGGCTTTTGTATAGTAACATGGGATTTTTTTGGTTATGTTTTTGGCTGACCTTAATGCCCATTATTGTTATCTAACAGTAGAGGGACCTTAGAGACCACCATAGCTTGGTGCTCAACGACTTAAGGCATTGTGATTAATGCTATTGCTATTAAAGAGCTACTCCAGGGCACTTTCTAAGACCAATCACAATCAGTTTGACGGAGGAGGCTATACAATGGTTAAACTGGTGAACGTCTCTAACCCCTTGGAGCCATTTTTATTGTTTTATTATTTTTGCCTTCCTAGTTGTTTTTCTGTCAATAAAGCCATATCTGGGCTTGTGCTTTATGGATAGAGTTGTATTTATTATAATGGTGCTGTATAATGTATTAAGGAACCAAAAACAATTAGTGAGGTGGAATAGAAAAAAATAACAATGCGGTTCTATTTTACGGCACTTATGTGCAGTTAAAGTCACGTGTTACCTTTATTCGGAGGGTCAGTATGATTATAGCTGTACTGAATTTATATAATAGCAATCATTTATATTGCCGTTTGCTGTGCTTTGCATCGTCATATTCTAACACCCAGAACTTTTTTATTTTTCTGTTGAAAGAGCTGTGTGAGGATTTGATTTCTTGATGGACAAATAATTGTTTTTATCGGTCCCATTTTTATGACTGATCACTTTCTAATACATTTTTATCTAGGAGGTGGTGTGATGCAATGCCGGCAGTGTTTTTTTTTTCTTTTTTTAACTATGCAAGATAAATAGTACTATATATTTTTATTATATTTTATTAGATAAGACTTTTTTAGATGCAGCAATGCCAATTATATTTTAGTTGACCTATGATAACGTTTGACTACCCCTTATCTACAAAACAGAGTACCCTCCCCAACAAAGACGACCCTCAGCAGGAACCTATGCTTAGTAACCACCCCAGACTACCCTTTATTAAAGGAAAAAATACCCCTCCTAAAAACTGGAGCACCCACCCTACCAGGGGCAACTCCAAACAGGAACTTCTCTCAAGTAGGAATTTATAAATTGTAGTTATTAGATATTTTTGTTTGACCGTCATTAGACTTTGTGTGTTCCCCCATGCATTATTTGTTTATATTTGACGGTTGTCCTATTTGCCTTCCCTGTACAATATTTTCTAGGGTCTATGAGAATAGGGAATACTCGCCTCCTACTAAGGATAGGTTTCAGTTTGGGGTCGCCCCTTGTGGTGTGTGCTCTCTTTTATAGGTAGGGTATTTTTCCTCTAATATGGGGTAGTCTTGGGCTCTTACTAGGGAAAGGTCCCTGTTCAGGGATTCCCTTGTCTGGATAGGTGTTCCATTTTGTAAGTAGGGTATTTTTTACTCTTATAAAGGGTAGTTTGGGGCCATCATGAGTCTCTTTGTATTCAGTTTTTATAAGCTATTATTAGACCTTAAGTTTTATCCTTTCCAAGGTATAAATAAGTTTATTTTGGTGTTTTTATATATGCATGCATCCTGGTTAACAAATCTAGTGTATGCTTATTCTACATGGTTACCTTTGTTAGTTTATTATATTTATGTATTGCAATAAATTGGCAAGCCACCACTCTCCTGTAATAGGAGCACTATCGTGGCAGACCTATGGTCTTTTATTAGACCCCTGGCTACCTTTATAACCAGAAGGCAAAGTGCAGGCAGCAGTCTTTATTTGCAGTGAAGATGATGGAGAATAGATCAGGATGGTCTGCTTCAGCACCATCAACCATAGTTAAAATCAGTGTAGAAGCATTCGGCCCTCCAGGTAATGTTGAGTATTTAAATACTCAGAGCTTTATTACTTCTTCCATTTCACAATAAATTTCACTGTATAAAACACTATATCAAGTTTCCAGGGAAGAAACCTTTCTTCTGTCTAAGTGGTGCCACAAGATCTGGGATGGCTAAGACTTGTACTGCCTAATGGTTACACCACTGGCATGCCAGCTTTTCTATTTTAACCATTCAGCAGTACAAGCCTTAGCCATACCAAAACATGGAGTACTTTCACCACTACCCTAAAGAAGGGCTTTGGCCTAGAACATTGCTATATTATATTACACCGTGATATATTTATTGTGACATGGAAGGATGAATAAATCTTTGAATACTATAATACACAACAACTGCTTCTCCCTGTGATTGTGGTCTTAGAATTGGGTGACGGAGAAAGCCCCCTCCCTCAGGGTTAATTGGCCAGGATCAGAGTGATCTTAGACTAAAGGGTGCTGTGTTTATGTTATGAGCTTGGTTCTGGTGCTGTATTTTGGTGATAGGCTTGGTTCTGGTGCTGTGTATGTTATGAGCTTGGTTCTGGTGCTGTGGTTCTGGGATAAGCTTGATGAGCTTGGTTCTGGTGCTGTGTTTATGTTATGAGCTTGGTTCTGGTGCTATATTTCTGTGATAAGCTTGATTCTGGTGCTGTGTTTATGTTATGAGCTTGGTTCTGGTGCTGTATTTTGGTGATAAGTTTGGTTCTGGTGCTGTATTCATGTTATGAGCTTGGTTCTGGTGCTGTATTTATATTAGGGTATGTTCACATGGCGTAATTGCAGGCATATTTTGGCACGCAAATGTGCTGCAATATCCCCGAAATGTGCCCCGCAATTACGGTAATTCATAGCTCTCATACAGAGCTATGAATTACTCCCATCTATAGAAGTCTATGGGGCCACCCTACCTGCACTTTAGAAGTACGCGCTGACCCTCCAGTAATGTTAAAACACCAGCGTATTGCAGCGCATACAGTACACGCCACAATCCGCCATATGAACATACCCTAATGAGCTTGGTTCTGGTGCTGTATTCTGGTGATAAGCTTGGTTCTGGTGCTGTATTTATATTATGACCTTTAATTTGTACGGTCAAGATCATTGACCTCATCAAAAATTTTAACTTTGAAGCACATTTTTAGCCCTGAAACACCCTATCATAACTAGTTTTTTATAGCTTCTTGTCAATGTTGATTTTTACTATGAGTCAATAGCTGATAATCTGCCAGTTTAGTTTGCACAAGTTCACCTAAAGGAATACATCACTATTTTGTTTTAATGATTGAATATCATTTTTATTTATTTTATGGGGCAGCCATCTTCTAAAATTGATTTAGTCAAAATTTAGCCTAGATAAGGAGAACACAGGAAGGTCTGTAGGATTTGATGTGATGGAGCCCATCAGATGAAAGTGACACTAAATGGCATCAAACTAATTTGAATATATGTATTGGAATAATGCAAGCTGTAGAACCCAATGGCGCAGACATCTAATGGGGTGTTCCTTAGTTTTTAAACCCGCTCGTTCCAGTGACACCGCTGGTCCTGCTGATCCTAGCTGATGATGTTACTGTTCATTCTCACGTGACCCAGCTATTCACAGGTCACATCGGTCTATTGCTGGGTATACTGCATATGACTGCTGCAGCATCAAGTGAGGACTGCTCATGACATCATCAGTGCTCAGGTTTAAAAGAAGAGGGCTTTTTTTTCTACTTTTAAAGGGGTTTTGCCACGAAGTAAAATTGACGTGGGAAGCTTGCAAATAAAATAACAAACATCTTCACCATTCATCATTATTAAAAATTCTGCACCGTTTTGGTTTTAGCTGCTCCTTTAGTGATCCATTGCTTACAGCTCGTCTCCAGGGGATGTAAAGAATGGGTATGGGTGGCCACTCCTTTAGGTTCTTTTTCATTGCGGGGAGAGACGATGTGGGACTCACTGTGATGAGGTGTACCGGCGTGTAAATAACAAGACCAGACAAGTGCTAACCGGGAGAAGTGTGGCTTTACTTTCCTTGTCTTCCTCCAGCAATGACAATTGCAGATCAATAAAGTCGCCCGCATTGAGACTCAACCAGCTCCAGTGCACGCACACATCCAGCATTATCCGAGGGGCCACCTCCTGCTCTACCCTGACTGTCCTTCAGTGGCTCTTCCACTCAGCTCAGGGGGGGCTACCATGTCAGTCCTGCTGCGTAGAGGTTTCTTACCCCTTACTCCAATGCGCTCCAGCCAGAGGCGAAGCTCTGCCCCAAGCTCCCTCCCGGCTTGCTTGCTGTCAAAACTGGAACTATTTACAAAGTCTTTTAAGGCTTCCTAGCCGTCTCCTTTCCTTTCCAGGAAAATCTGCCTCACCGCATTCCCAGCCGAGATGAGGGTGTTTTGCTCCTATCTGCCTCCTCAGTGCAGACTCTAGCAGAATCTCCAACAGACTTCTGATTTTCTACATGTCTCTCTATTTAATCAAATCCCCCGCTGCTGGCAGCTAACCCCCCTTCTGCTTCACAGAAACTCAGCACCCTATTGGTTGAGGGATATGACGCTGCTGTTACCGGGCAGACTACGACTGGGGAAAGAAACCTTAATGTTAACCTATAGACTCCTGAATCTAACTTTCCTTTTACTATGCCTAAGTATCTATAGTGCACTTACACTACTTTCCTAGATAGGGATAACTAAAGCTTTTACACACCTTACAGGGATACGACCAGGGCTGAGAGCTTCTCAGTCCTGGTTGCACATGCTCAGACATCACCTCTCCTCTCCGGCAGCTACTGATTGTTCAAACCCCAGGTGCTGTCACTCTACTCCCGCCCTCTGTACTTCTTAGTATTAGTCAAACAATGCAAATAAATTAAAAAAAGAAACCTCAATCAGGTCTGTGCATTGATAAAGAGAAATAAAATCCATAGGTTTGGTTCCTGCAGGGATTTTAACCAAGGACCCTTGTGCCTGGAGGCAAAAGTTTTACCTCTGAACCACATTGTAACTACTCACAGTGTCTTACATAAACAGACCTTTCTTTGACTAGAGAGAGGAAAGACATGGTGATGTCATCCTGCTGGGTTACATGATATGCAATTCAAACAAATCACACACACCCCCTTCTGAGCAAACAGAGCTGAAGAGCTGGATGCAGGAGGTATGAAATGAGATTGTGGCAAAACCCCTTTAATTATCCCCAATGGACTGATGAGCATTTAAAAATATTTTAATACCCCTTCAAAGTTATACTGGAAGCTGTAATGTGACTTGGTACAAACTTATATGGCAATGGATTTAACTGACTTTTAAATTTATGTCTGAAATTTATCTCATTGGCTCCTAAAGCCACTTGATGTATTGAGGTCAGTTGTAGCTTAGGGACATGTTTGAGAGAAAGGCTTTAAGGCTAACGACAAGGATAGAGGTTCTGATGTTATCTGCAGTCAAAGGACGAGCTTTTGAGGGATGGCATTAGGATGTTACAAAGGTCTAGAGCTCTCTTACCATTTTGTATTACCCTGTTTATTAAGTTAGCAACAGTTTCTATGTTATGTATGTCTTCTGTTGTCTGCATTTGTATAGAGTGGTTGCACGACAACTGCTCAGGATCCTTGCTTGTCAGCTGACTTGGTTATGCATCTGTGCTCAATAGCATACTCTAATAAACTCAGTTGAAAATAAATGGTAGTCTGATTGCAGAGTATAGACATCTAGCTGTTGTCTAGTTCTATTGCTCTGTCCTGTCTATTGTCAGTTCAATTAACAACAACAAGGAAGGCTACCAATTTTAGGCGAGCCAAAATCCCTAAATAAATATTAGGTCCCGCTGACCATAAGACTCAGAGAACATCTAGCAGTAACCTTTTATGTAGATAAAGCTTAGCTTTTACTGTCTCACTTAAGTAAATAAAATACTACACTCACCCTGTTCTGTCAGGAAATTACAATAATGTACCCCTATATACAACATCAGGGTATCTGCCCTGACAAGAGTGACCCTGCCACAAACCTATCCCTCAAAGGGACCCTATAACCTCCCTAAGCACACTGGGGCAAAATAGGGAAATACATTGAGGGAAGAAAATATTAGATATGAGAGTTAGCACACATGAACGCCAAAAATCAATATAGCCACCAGATGAATCTATAGATTACACTCAATCTCCACTCTTCAATGTGTTTCCCCCATATAGTAACATGGGTACAACAGGGAAAAGAAAAGTGACAATAACAAACCGGAAACAACCTAGTCATGTATTTCCATCATCCGTAGACAAATTATATATTTGAACCAAAGACCAATTCTTATATGTGCTGTGGAGAAAACACAAAACAAAAAGCGCGCCCCTAGTGTAGTGAGTTTAGGTATATATAGAAATAAAATAGGTGTGGTGGCCGCTCACCTGGCAGGGTTGTTGTTCCAGTGGCACAACACACCGTAGGGCATGCAACATATATATATCCTCTCGGCTGGGTAATCCGTCTGGGTGATCTGGTGGAATGTTGAAGATCCGAATTCTTTGGTTGTATCTACAGCCTATGTTGCTACTGGGATTCCACAGTCGGGACTGAGAACAATAAGTTTCGCCAAGCTGAGCAGTATATAGAAGTAGTCTGTATATCTGTATATCCTCTCATTAGAAGGTACAATATACACAGTGGTTGGTAGCTGATGCCCGATACTATTAAGTAAAATAAAGCTAAATAGCTTTGTAAAATCCAATTTAGGATATTTTATTATAAGAATAAATTAAATATAACCACGGGGAGAATAAAAGAATAATTTAAAAAACGTGAGGGGATGGGAGCTACGCGTTTCGCCAGAGAACCCTGTCCGGCTTCCTCAGGCTAGTGAGGATATACAGATATACAGACTACTTCTATATATGAACCAAAGGAGAGTGTCCCCAGATAATAATACTCTATATATTCTCTTGGACGGTACTTTCCCACAGTCCCCAAAAGAGAGGACAGTCCCGGCCTATTATCACTTCATGTAGTAACCCCTGCACAATGCCTACATGGTGTGATACTGAACTCTTACTGGAATTTAACGTGACTTGGGCCACTGGGTACACTTTGGTATCTCCATGTATGCATGTGACCCCCAAGGTTTTCCCTGGGACCAACACATGCGGGATACGGGCAGTCAGGAGAGTGACCAAACTCCCCGAGTCCAAAAGTCCCATGAGAGGGCTGCCATTCACCCTGATTGGACAGAGTGGAAGTCCCTTGGCAGTGTCCAACCCGGCTGTGCATGCTGGAGCGCCAACAGAGATGTACGACGCCCTACGGAACAGTCCATCGGTTCTGAGCCGAGTGGGCACCGGGCTGCCACATGCCCCACAGCATGGCATCTCCAGCAGATGATGTCCCAGACAGGGGGTTGGGACGTCGGCCCTGGCAGGCCCTTGGCCCTGGGACGGGCGTCTCTAGGGAGCTTAGGACCCCTTGTTTGGCTTCCTGAGTCAGTCTGGGTCTGCCAGTAGGGAAAGGCAAAGGGTCCTGGATCAGTCAGGGAATTCTACACAGCCTTATTTCTCTCCACCAAGCTGATCAAGTCATCCTCCGTTTGGGGATTCCCTTGCGCCACCCAGCACTGCATGGGTTTGGGAAGAGCGTGCACAAAGCGGTCCATCATGACCCTCTCTACCATCTGGGCTGGGGAACAGACCTCCATCTGACGAGGTGCAGGAGATTAAACATTTGGGACCTCGGGGGCCTGTCTCTCCTGTATCCCCACTGATGCACCCTTTGTGCCCGGACTGTGACCATCACGCCCAGGCGCGCCAGGATCTCCGACTTCAGTCTAGGGTATTGTAAGCCCTGAGGCTCGCTGGTGAGAAACGGGGCCAGGACCTCTGCCCAATGCGGAGCTGGTAGCCTCTCCTGTTCAGCAACCTGCTCAAAGATGGTAAGGAAGGCTTCCATGTCGTCTTCTGGGGTCATCTTCTGCAGGGTGTCTTGTACCCTTTTCCGCACCTGCTGTCCTCCTCCTGGTGGGTTGTAGCTGGGGCCTTCGCCCGAATAGCTTCCTCCATTATGGCCATCTGCCTGATTAAGAGCTGGTTGGTCTCCTGCTGTGACCGCACAGACTCAGCATGGGCCTGTTGCTGTTGGGCGCTCACCTGCACCACGTGCTTCAGGAGCTCCTCCATTTCGCCTGTTTGGTTTTTAAGAGTAGCAGCCGCCTTAATCCAGAACATGCAGCCTGTTATTCCAGGATGTTGCCTGCATCCTCCACCAATTGTCGGAATTAGCTCAAACGGAGGCAGTCCTTTAACGTGCAACACAGCAGGATTTATTGGCATCGGTCATATAATCCAGAAAAAATAAACAGCAGGGCTTGCTTCAGCCAAAACAAACACAAATCACAGTCCGTGTTATCGGTCACAATACCGCTGGTTCCCAGGGTTAACAAAACCGTGTGCAGGTCTCTGCAGTACTTCCAGGGTTATCAAGGCCCAGCTCTGGCTCTCACCCGACTGCTCACTCCATTGAACAGTTTAGACAGGAAGGGAACTACACCCCCTCTCACCTGAGCCTGCTGGCCTTATATAGGACTGGTAAGCCCTGGACTGGAATATGCGATCAGTCCATCCCAACCAACTCTTTAGACTGTTCCAATAAAGCCCGACCCGGATTACGGCATTAATGCCATACTACAAAAATACAAAGCCTATTGCCGCTGACACCAGAATCAATGGGCTTTATTTCACAAACCTCAGACAGATTGGTGACACGTGTCGTCCGTCAACAATCGCACCTTGTGCCTTCCTACAATATATATATAAATAAGAAAATTTGTGAATTAAGCAATAATACTTAATAATATTTTGAGGATACATTTTATTTAAATATTTACATAGTTTGTAACTCTAGTCCTATAGTGTTGATCCAGAGGAAGGCAAAACCCCCATGAGGTAGAAGCCAATTGTCCTCATTTTAGGGAAAAAATTCCTTCCCGACTCCAATCCTGCAATCAGAATAAATTCCTGGATCAACAACCCTTCTCCAGAATCCTAGTCACTATAACCTGTTATATTATTACATCTAGAAATGTATCCAGACCCTTCTCCAGAATCCTAGTCACTATAACTTGTTCTATTATTACATCTAGAAATGTATCCAGACCCTTCTCCAGAATCCTGGTCACTATAACTTGTTATATTATTACATCTAGAAATGTATCCAGACCCTTCTCCAGAATCCTGGTCACTAGAACTTGTTATATTATTACATCTAGAAATGCATCCAGACCCTTCTCCAGAATCCCGGTCACTAACTGTTATAATTACATCTAAAATTATCCAGACCCTTCCGAATCCTGTCAATAACTTGTTATATTATTACATCTAGAAATGTATCCAGACCCTTCTCCAGAATCCTAGTCAATATAACTTGTTATATTATTACGCTCCAGAAATGTATCCCGACCCTTCTCCAGAATCCTGGTCACTATAACGTGTTGTATTATTACATCTAGAAATGTATCCAGACCCTTCTTCAGAATCCTGGTCACTATAACTTGTTATATTATTATGCTCCAGAAATGCATCCAGACCATTTTTGAATTCTGTTAGTGAATTCACCATGACAAGTCCCTCAGAAAGCATGTAGAAACCTTCTTTCCTCTAGGCATAGAGGACACTCACTGGAGAGATCTCTATATTGACCTTTAAATAATATTTAAAACATATTTATGTCCCCCGAGCCTCTTTTCTCTAAACTAAATAACCCCAATCCTGCTAATCTTTCTGGGTATTGTAGTCCACCCAGTCCTTTTATTATTTTTGTTGCCGCCTTTGTACCTGTTCAAGCTCTACAACGTCTTTTCTGTGCACTGGTGCCCAAAACTGTACACAATATTCCATGTGTGGTCTCACCAGTGACTAGAATAATAGGAGAATAATGTTCCCATCATGTGCATCTATGCCCCTTTTAATACACCCCATGATCCTATTTGCCTTGGCAGCTGCTGTCTGACACTGGCTGCTACAGTTAAGTTTACTGTCCACCAGGATTCCCAAGTCCTTCTCCAGTCACTTTTTCCCAGCGTTTTCCCATTTAACATGTAATCATGTATGGATTTTTCCTCCCCATGTGCATTATCTTGCATTTATCTGTGTTAACCTCATCTGCCATTTCTCTGCCCAGGCCTCCAACCTATCTAGATCCCTTTGTAATAACACATTATCCTCTATTGTTTTGATTACTTTACAGAGCTTAGTATCATCTGCAAAGATTGATATTCTACTGTGCAATCCTTCCTTATGTTCGTTAATGAATATATTATGGAGAATAGGGCCCAATACTGAGTCAAAATCAAATCAATAAATGCAGAATTAATGCCTGCCCACATGTCTCTCATAGCAGTGACATCTATGATATTGTTAGCCTCACAATGTCCAATAACAGTGCCCACCCTGAATTGGTCCCATAAAAGTGCTAGCCATACACATGTAACATAATAATGTCAGCTGTACAGTGCCCCATAAAAGTGCCAGCCCCATAGGACTCTCATAATACTGTAAGCTCCACAAATACCTGTAACAGTTTTAACCCAATAAAGTTTCATAAAAAGTCTGCTCCATACAGTGTTGAACTAGAGTGCCAGGAACCTACCAGTGGAGTTAATTATTGGGGCCCTCCAGTGGACCTGATTCTTGGGGCCCACGAGTGGAGTTGGTTTTTGGGCCCATTCTGCAGCTACTGTACATGACTGCAGATACCACACATGTCTCTTGCTTTCTGCTTCTCTTTCTCTGCCTTTCCCACTGAAAAGCATCACTAGGCCTGCCATGCCCAGGTGTCAACTATGTCCAGGGGCCAACCGTGTCTGGGTGCCAACTGTGGGTTCCCCATTTCCCTTATGGGCCATGGTCTTAGGTTCCATAGGGCAGTACGGGCAGTATCCTATCAGGGCTGTAATCGAAAAGGGGCCCACAAATCTGTAAAAATAGGAAGAAGTAATGGTGGGGGCCCAATTGGATTTGGCTGTATGGGGCTGAAATGGATTAATAGATGACTTATGGCAGACTGACTGAGACGATGATTTTAAATTAGATAACTGATGGAATGTGTATTTCACATTTTCAAGGAAACCTGCTACAGTTTACTAGTCAGTGACATCAGCAACTGGGAAAAAAAAATATCAGAGACCCATGGTTGATTCAGTTTGATAAATGTCAAACAATCCACATTGTATGGGAAAGATGGATACATTTGTCAGTTATCCCCCTGCCAGTTTGTGCTGAATGTGCGTTCCGAGATAACGCTGGCTGCTGGGCAGGATAAAACCTCTAGGGCCCGTCGAGCAAGCTCAGGCTATTCATCCATTTTTGGACACCCAAAAGTTGAATAGGTCCAGACCAAGTCCAAAAACATCTGTGTTGAGTCATGGACCATGGTTTTAAGGAGGTCTCTGTGCATCTGAATGCTGCCCTGCCTTAAAGGCTTTTGTGAGGTTTGGTTAAAACAATTGAAAAATGTCATTTCAGAAACGCTTTCTGCCACACTGCCTGCTGCTGTTGTTCGGCTACTTGCCATTCTACTGCTGGCACGTTTGCTGACTTTGTTCCACCATGACATTAAAATGTGAAGAAGACATTAAAATGTGTCTCAAGTTGGCAATGAGCACTGTCTCCAATTCCTGCATTCTACTATCAATTTGTGTGGAGGGAAATTTAAAATTTGTTTCCACTTTTGATTAGTAACGTGGATCAAAGGGTGACCACCAGTAATCGCTGTTAATTTTGATTGCCTTGATGCGTGGATCTTTTTGCAGGTAATGTAGCATCCAAGCACTCATGTGTGAGATCCTACTGGGATCTCCCAAGCCTCGGGGTTGAGGGGCACAAAAGGGATCTTCCTCCTCTTTTGTAATCTGTCCCAAACCCTCTTACCACTTAAGGGTAATCAGTACCGGTGGTGTCCAGCCCGGGCCTTCCTCACCCTGCTCCACTATCTTCATCCTGAAAGTCACCAGAGCCCTGGCTAGCCCTCATGCGCTCTACTCTGTGAGCTAAACTGCCGTCCTGCACCCGTCTTGGACCTCAAACCATTGCCTAAAGAAGACCGATAAATTTGGGAAACAGTGGGGCCTTTCTACATCCGGCGGTAAGGCTCTGTGTCCGCTTCATCCCCTCCTCTATCACTGCCGGGACCTGCTGCCACGAGTGTCTAACGCTTTTTCCAAGTAAAAATATGACCACAATGGTCATGCTGACAATGCCATTGACTTGACAGACCATTTTGGTGGCGTCTTCAAAACTGTCAAGGATGGTGCAGAGATCCTTCACTTGTCTCCACTCTCTATGGGTCAACACCTCAAGGTCCGCACCACTGCTCGTCGGGCCCCATGCTACCTTTGTACTGCATAATGGCATTATGCTGCTGCCACAATCACAGGGGAAAGGGGGAGGGGTGGAATTCCTAGAGTGTTCTGCCAAAAGAAATGCCTGCTCGGCATTGATATTGGGGGCATGCCAGGGCCATGCGTGGGGGGACCCATCCTTGTCCACCAAGCGGAAAGGTAACATTTCCAAGGCCATCACCCTTGGGTGAAAGCATTTCTTATGCCCCAGACCTGGTACACCTTTGGCTGCCAGACTGGCCGCTATACGACGTGCAGGTCAGACGGTGGAAGGGAAAGGTGAAAGGCGGGTGTTGCGGGTGGTGGGAATCGTCCGACAACGTCTGGGACTGGGGATGGTGCTTGCTTATGCTGCCGGCACATCAGCAGCAGAAAACCACTTGGGCTTGGAGGTGGTCAGGAGGCAGAGATGTCACGGTGGTTGGAAGCCCAGGACCTGTGTGGCCTTTTTTCTCCTAGTGACTTTTTCCACAGCAATTCATGCTTTACATGCATGTGCCTGATCATGCTCGTGGTACTTAAACACTTTAGATTCTTTTCCTACTGACGCATTGAAAGCAAACCTGGCATTTGACGTCAACTTGGCGAATCTGAGGCTGGATTCAAAGAGGCTCAGGCTCTTTCGACGGTGAAAAGCTATAGCGGTTCCCGCTGCCCCCACTGGCCACAGCTGGCAAAGTTTAAAATTTAGTGGAAATTTGTGCGACCGCCCTCTCCTTTCTGAGGCCGAACCCGCACTGACACAAACCCATTTCCCTCCTCCTCCAATGATGATGCGCCCGCTGCTGCTCAAAAGACCACGTTGGATCCGCAATGTCATCATCATCACAGATGACTTCTTCTTCCTGACAGTCTATATCCCCAAGCTGCGGGTAGAAGCCACAGGCACTGTGAGGCATTGCTGACTGCTTGGGATTTCTGCCAAAGGAGCATTCCTTCTCCCCCCTCTGAGGGCATCAGCGATTGGGGTGTCAGAGCAGACAAAATCATCCTCTTGGCCTCTTGATCTTTTAAAAGCCTTCTGACCCAATCCCATTGTGTCATCAAAGAGCTGTTCGGAATATGGATTATCTAGAGCGGCCTGTTTTTTGGGTGACATTTGGCCCGTGTCTGCTTCAGGTTGGACTGATGATGATGACATTTGTGCCTGTAAATGAGAGGAAGAGGAGGTAAATCCGTTTGATGCAGGGCGTTTTTTAACCACTGAACAACAGATTGGCTATGCTCTTCAGTACTGAGATTCATAGGGAACTGACCCCAAGTGATGACAGGCCTGACGATCCTGCAACGACGATGTTTCACGCTTGTGTTTTGTCCGGGGCAATGGAAGGAGTGGGCTCAACTTGTACCTCTAGATCCATGCCCTACGCCCCTCCCTTTCTCGCTTACCCCCTCTAGTTCGCTCCATGTTCAAAAAGATAGATATTAAATATGGTAAGATTTGTTTCACAGTCTCTTATTGAAAAAACTCTAGTCCAAACACTGCAAAACAGAACTTTTCTTGAATCACCAAAAGTTTCTGCAAGCAAATTCTATTAGAAATATAGTTATTTCTATGGAATATCTGTTAACGGTGTCTTATGGAAGAACCCTGGCAGCAACACTGCAAAACAGAAGTTTTTTTTGAATCAACAAAATTTGCTGCCATCTATACAAAACTATACACTATACAAAAGCAATACAAAACTCCCTAACTATTGCTGTGCATGATTCCCTAAACTAGCTGTCCCTACCCTGATACCAGCTTTTCCTATCTGAAATTGCAGAGAAATGGTGTGCCTGAAATGCATCCAAGCGAGCACAGGAGAGAACAGGTTTTCACTACAGAGAGAAAATTTTAAATGGCGTTCAACAGGAAATAAGTGACAACACAAAAAAGTTCATGTATTTTAGCACCAATGCAACCCCTACCCTCTGGGGATTTTTCTTCCACTCCTCTGTGCGTGCACTGATTGGATGGCCGCCAAAAAAAGTAGGAAGAGCTAAAATGAAAGTTAAAAGGGGAGCCGAGCGCATGTCTCAAACTTGAATTTTTTTTTCCGAATCCCGAAAAATTTCATTTTTTTTGAGTTTAAAATACCAAGAAGTTTTTACCGAACCTAACCCTTCCATCAACACACAAAAAGTTTTTAAAGTCATTGCTTTTTTAATGAGGCAATATACTTTACGGTTACATAAATAAAAAACCCCACATCAAAAGAGGAAGTGCTAGGGTTTTCCCCATATTGGGGAAAAAGGGTCTAAAATGCAGAAAATTTTTGTTCTACAGTCTCAGGTTTGCACAAAATGGGCTTTAAAAAAGAAACATAAAATGACAGTAGGCAGACAGACAATGATAATAGTAGAAAATATAGATAAATAATAGATATGGGATAAAGATATGAGATAGATAGATATAGATAGATAATAAAATAGAATAGATAGATAGTAGATGATAGATAAAGATAGATAGATGATAGATAAAAGATATGAGATAAATATAGATGATAGATAGATGATAGATAATAGATTGAGAGAGATAGATATGAGAAGAAAAATAAAAAAAGAGATAAAGAGATAGTGATAGGAATAGATATTTTAGATAGATAGAATAGTAGATAGATAGATAGTTAGATAGATAGTTATGAGAGAGATATTTTGATAGATATGAGATAGATTGATATGAGATAGATATGAGATAGATAGATAGGAATATATATTATAGATATATATGATATAGATATATAGATATGAGATATATAGATAGATAGATAGATAGATAGATAGATATGAGATAGATAGATAGGAATAGATATTATAGATAGATATGAGATAGATAGATAGATAGATAGATATGAGATAGATAGATAGATAGATAGATAGATAGATAGAAGAAAAAAAAAGAGACGGAAAGAGCGCACAAATAGTGAAGTAAATAGTGTTCAGTTATATGGAAGAAAAGGTGGCTTCTAACCTGGTTTAGTTGTGCTAGATATGTGAGGCACAACTCTCCGTATAGCTTATATGCAGATTCTCATTCCAGAGATTTCAGGTAAACGGCTGCCAGCGATCCCACTCCCCTTGTTGGAAAACAACAGGTATAATATGGAAATATATAGGAACAAACAGGATTTTGCGGCGCACGTAACCACCAGTTAAAAAGGCACTTCAAAATATATAATATGAAGTGTTCCGTTTTATTCAAACAAGCGAGGAGACATTATTCTGCCCGCTGCATAAAATCTAACAGACACTGCTATAGCCTTACGTGTTACGTGCCTACACTAGCGCTTCATCAGAGGCATTGTGGGTAAGTGAAAGTCATCATCATTTAAAATGCAACATTGTCGTTAATAGGATATCATAGATGTCAATCAAACTGAAACTCCATTGCTGGTCTCTGACTTAGCCTGCAATGTTCCACCTTATTAAGGGTGCAACAATGTTGCTAATAGGTTCACATCTCTGTCCATCAATTAAGGACTTTGCTCTGATACACACGTGCCTGAGTTGCACACGTTACATTGTCAATGACTGATTATTCAGCATGTCAGTGAAAACGACAACCGAGGATGTTTGTTTTTTTTTTGTTGTTTTTTATAACTAGTTATAGCATTTGAATGTTGTGTTGTTGGCACCATATCGCATATTGTAACAAATGACTACACTTTGACTGATACTGAAATCAGTCTTTTATCCAAAGGCCTATACTATTGTCCAACCAACGACAATATCAAGCCATTTGATCTATTCATTGATTTTAATCATTTTATATGGAAGATTACATTAACCAGACACTTCGCAATGAATCCCTCTGACTGTACTGAAACAATACCATCTGCGAAATTAAATGAATTTAAACCAAAGTCGAAATTTTACCCAACCAGTTCTCAAGGACATTTACTAAAAACCTTCTATGATTTAGTCACGGAGGAACTTCAAAATATTCCCTCTATAAATCACGAAAAAAAGAAATCAAATCTAACCTTAACCCCTTAATGACCTTGGTCGTATCAGTATGTCCCAGGGCCGCTAAGGGGCTTTGCAGGGAGATCGCGGCGCGACCCCCCCCCCGCACAGCTGCGGGTTAGCGCAAATCGCCGCTAACACCCGCAGTAACAGCGCCGGGGGTGGCTCGCCGCTGGCGCTGTTTTTACCCATCAGACACCGCGGCAAAGCTGGCCGCGGCGTCTGAATTCACGCCGATCGGTGCCGCGCACCGATCGGTACGGTCATCCGATCCGATCACCGGGCGTGGTGGTGGGGAGCCTTGTGAAGGCTCCCGTCGCTTACCCTGGCCGGTTTGCCCCACTTCCGTCCGCAGACAGGAAGTGAGGAAACCGCCATCTTTGTACACCCTAATGCATTGCCTATGCAATGCATTAGGTTGTATTAACAATCGCGCCACCTAGTGGTCAAGTACCATAGGTGGCCTCAATGTTACAGTAAAAAAAAAATAAAATAAAGTTTTAAAGTACAAAAAAAAGTATTAAAAGTTCAAAATCACCCCCCTTTCCCCATTTTACAAATAAAATCATTAAAATAATAAAAAAGTTACACATATTTGGTATCGCGTGTCGAAAAAGTCAGATCTATAAAATATAACATCATTTATCCCGTACGCTGAACACCGTAAAAAGAAAAAAAAATTCCAAATGCCAAAATTGCGTTTTTTGGTCATTTTACGTCACTCAAAAATGGAATAAAAATGATAAAAAAAGTCACATGCATTCCAAATGCTAGCGATAAAAAGTACACTTCAGCCCGCAAAAAATGCCCCCTCACTGACGTCCGTAGGTGTTAGTACAAAAAAGTTTTTGGGTCGCACAAAATGGCGCCGTGGCGCAAAATTTAAAAAAATAGAAAATGTTTGAATTTTTTTACGGTACCAAAACATAACAGAAACCCTACATGTTTGATATTGCCGGATGCGTAACAACCTGTAGAATACAGATAAAAGCAAAACCCCCGCAAACATGGCGAAAATACATTTTTTTTCACAATTTGTCCCACTTGGAATTTTTTTGCGGTTTCCCAGTATATTCTATATATAGTGAATAACACCATTAGAAAGTACATCTTGCCCCGCAAAATAAAAGCCCTCATGTGTCTATGTAGGTGGAAAAAAATAAAAAAGTTATGGCTTTCAGAAGGCGAGGAGGGAAAAACGAACGTGTCACAAAAAAAAAAAACGCCGGTTCCTTAAGGGGTTAAATGAACGTAAAGCAATGAGAAATTTACAACAAAATAATCAAATCGTGATTTGACCAGCAGACAAAGGGGATAGTAGTCTTTTTTTTTTAATAATTTTATTGACACCAAAGGAACAAACAATAGTATAAAAATACAGATTAATCAGTATTCAGTGTCCATTTTACAAAAATATCCCCCCAACAATAAACAACCCCCCACCCACCCTCATGCACTTACAGTCTCAATATTTCAAGTACTACATCGGAGTCACACATAGCTTATTGGTCTCGGTCGCCTCCAAGAGATCTCTCACCATTTTGTTGCTCTCCCTATCAGTCCACTTTAAGTGGGCCCAGATCCCCCGCCAAGGCTCTAAGTAGATACCACTTCGTGTCCCTAAAAGGAAGCATAAGATTTCTTATTTCCTGCTGTGTTAAAAAATTTTCAATAAAAACCCTCCATTTACGGAAAAACCCTGCGGCTTGTTGTTCCTTGTTGTTCTCCACCTCCCTTTTATCTAGACTAAGAAGTTGTTTAACCAATGCAACCACCATTTCCATGGAGGGGATATCCTGATCTAGCCACCTCTTCAGGAGGCATCTCTTTGCAACCATAAAAAAGATGTGAGTCAACATTGAAAGCTTAGAATCGTTCGGGTCGATGTGGAAGATCATTGCGTGGGAGGAGAGATCCAGCTCCAAATCCAGGTTCCCGCGGAGTAGAGTCAACAACTGCTCCCAGAAGTCTTGGGATTTTGGGCAAGCCCATATGCCGTGATATAAATCCGCACCCGGGAGCATACACTTAGGACAAGCCACCAGTCTTTCCGGCACCTTTGGATGCGGAGGACTATCAAACTCATATATTGCATGATGTAGTAACTTAAATTGAGATTCTCTCCAATTTTCGCATGGGATAACTTTCCGTATGAGCTGCCAGCCTTCTAGTATCTGCACAGGTAGATCAGGATCTCCCAGTTTGCGCGCCCATCGTGCAAATACTGTGGACTGACTTTTCTCCCCAAGACAATCCCTGAGGGTCATGTATAGAAATGACAAGGAGTTCTTGCGTGGGGGCGAACCTATAAAGACATCAAATCTATTGGTTTGGAACTCTTTTAAATGATTTCGTAAACGGTCTCGCAAGAAGCCCATGACCTGAGCATATGCCAAGTAACAACCCCCCGTGGATCCTCATTTAGACTTGACTTCCTGGCAGGATAAGAACCATTTGTCGGAGTGATGATACAAATGCTTAACTGAAGAAATCCCCACTCCACGCCATTTTCTAAACTCTGGGTTGTCCCCACCCTGCGGAAACTCCGGATGACCCCACAGAAGCAGATGTTTAGAGCATAGAAAGGAAAGACCCATCAGTTTTCTGACTGCTTTCCACGCAGCCACAGTATCCTTTATGACTAAAGATTTCCTAAATGAGGATGGGATACTCGAGTATTTTGTGTGTAATAAGCTATTTAAGCTCCAAGGCTTCGCCAGACTAGATTCAAGAGACAGATTAGAAAAGAAATTTGACTGTTGAATCCAATCTATACAATGCCGTAACAGACATGCGAGATTATATGTCCTAACATCTGGGAACCCCAGCCCCCCCCTATCCTTAGGGAGCATTAAAGTCTTCAATGCTATTCTGTGGCGTTTGTGAGCCCCTATAAAATTAGAGAAAATTTTATTTAAATCCCGAACATCCGTATGCTTTAATAGCAAGGGGATGGTTTGCATAAGATACAGAATTTTCGGGAGGCTAATCATTTTTATTAAATTTATCCGACCTGTCAAGGATAGGGGCAAGTTGTTCCATTTCTTCAGCTCCGACTCAATTTTACAAATGATGGGACGATAATTTAATACATAAATAGATTCCGAGCACTTACCAATATTTATTCCTAAATATTTTATACTACTCTTGGCCAATTTAGCCGGAAAGTGATGGCGTTCCGCCAGCTGAGTCAAAACACCTCTAGGCGAGACATCCAAGATTTCACATTTTGAAGCGTTGACCCGGAGGCCCGAGGACCTACCAAAACGTTTGAGAAGATCAAAAATTGGTCCTATTTCTTTAAGTGGATCTGACATGAACATCAGGATGTCGTCGGCAAACAGGCGTTTTTAGGGCTGTCCCCTACCTAACCCCATTAACTTTTATCCGTTCGAAGGGTTTTAAACCAAAATGGTTCTTGGAGAGATTAAAAAAGGCGGTGAAGGGGGAAACCCTGTCGCGTCCCTTTTGGGGAAAAAGTGAGGACAAAAAACCCCCGGGTGCAGATTTAGCCTTAGGTGAGCTGTCAAAGATCGCCGGGAAGCCATAAATGTTCCCGAAAAAGCCCTTGGGTCAAGAAAACCCCATACACCCTTTTCCCAAAAATTACTGGTCAAAAGTTTTCTCGGCATCGTTGGTCAAAATTTGCCGGGGGGAATGTAGCTGTGGACCCTTTTTTATCGAACCAAGCTGAAAGCACCCTGCGAATATTTGTCACGCCGACCTACCTTGTACAAACCCCCCTGTGCTGGTGAAAAAATTTTTGCGAAGAGGCAGCTAATCGGGTCCGCCAAAATTTTTGATATGGCTTAAATCCACTTTTATCAAAGTATAGGTTATACGAAGACGCTAAAGAGAGACCTTATCAGGCTTTGGTAAAAGCTAATATATGCGTATTATAAGTGGGGTGGCCCCCCTTCCATATCCCCATTGTACAATGCTAGGGATCCGGGGAAATTGCTGTTTAATTTTTTTAGAACTCCCCGGTTTATCCATGGGGGCCCCGGCGCTTTATTATTCTTTAAATTTTTTATCGCCGATTGCAGCTCCTCTAAGACAACGGTGGTTTAAAAAATCTTGTCAGGTCCGACCCCCCGGTAACCCCAGCCCTGTAATGCAAATTTTCAGCCCCCTGAGTCCAATTGCTGTTTTTGAATGAGGTCCTGGTTAAAACCCCCAAAAGAGGTCATTTATGTCTTTGGGTGGAGTGAATTTGGGCCCTGCGATCCTTAGGGGGGTGTGATGAATTGTTCCTTTTGGCCTTTTGCGGTTTTCCCAAATTAATTTCCCAACTTTTTCCCAAAAACGAAACAATTGGCCTCTTTAACCGATGTCTTACAGCCTCTTTTCTCTCCAACCAACCCTCGAAATTTTCCCCTTGCCGTACCCCAAGCCTTTTTTTAGTCGTTGGGTTAAAATCCCCTGAACGCTTTTATGGGTCCTCAAAGTGAAATGAAGTGTTAGTTTTTTTCCCTTTTCTCCTTTTTGTTTTGGTAACGGGTGAGATAAGAGTCCCCTCAAAAAACTTTGGCTGTTCCCTTAGAGTTGTGGGGTAGCCGAATTTCTGGTTCAACGTTCTAAAATCAACCCACCCGCCCTGCAGCATAGCTGAAATTCCCCCCTATTCCGATAAGTTGGGGAAACTTAGAGACCTCTTCCCTTTGGGGGAAAACATCTCTCAAATTTGTATCACTGGGGCGTGATCAGAAAATTTTTGATGTCCCCAATTTTTGGGAATCCTGGGTTCGGGTTTCATAGAGGGGAGACGAGACCGTAGGGCAATGCGGGGCCAGAGTCATGGACGGGAGATAAAAAGTAAAAATCCTTCCTCAGGATGCAGCGTCTCCATGCATGACCGACCCCCCTCCCCCATAAAAAAACCTTCTAATGTTGGGTTTTGCCTCATCCGTCCCTTCCCCCTTATGGGTTTGCTTCGGTTTCATTGGTTTCAAAAAAAAAAATTTAGGTCTCCCCCCCCCCCTTTAAAAAAAACGTATTGTCAAAAAATCCTGCCTGCCGAGTGCCAAAAAAATTGTGTTGCTTTTCATTGGGGCCTAAAAATTATATATTTAAATTTTCCTGAGGGTTTTTCCCGGTAAGCTATGTTCCCTACCCTTTTATGTCCCCCTTTTCTTTCTTTATTTGTAGGTTTTTATGCAATAGAGTTTTTACTCCCGCTTTGATTGTTAGCTGGGGATCCCCGGCCTCCCCCCCCCCACAAAAATTCTTTAGCCTGAAAAAGTCTACCTCTTCCAGATGCGTTTCCGGAGAGAGAAAGTCCCCTTAGGTTTGTTTTTAAGTTGAATTTGTATGCAAGTCGGAAAAGGTATATTTATAAATGTAACTCCGCAAAAAGGTTTTTTTTTTTTTTTTAAGTTTTGGGAAAGGGAGGGAAGGGTTTTTTTCATTTGTTTTGTGTCTGTTTCCCCTTTTTAAGAATTTTACCTATGTGTGCTGTGGGATGCGGAACCTGTCGTTCCCCAAACTCTACGCTGTGGAACATGGAACTAAAAGTGCCATCAGGACCCATTAGCCTCCGTTTGTAACTAGGAGACAGATGTAAGTCGGAACGGTGTATTAGTTAAAAAAAAATATATATATATATATATATATATAATTATTGATTGCATTGATTTTTTTTTTTTTTTTGATTTCTAGAAAGTAGTCATACTTGTGTTTGCGGGGGATAATTCGCGTATGTTGGCAGAAAGTCCCAAATTTCTTCCTGCAAAATTTTAGTAAAAATCTCAGTGAGTGCTTTGATAAGCCGACAAGGAAAGCGAATAGTAGCCGGGCCCAAACCCTTTTGAAAGTACCGCTGGCAAACGGTACTTTTAAACGCGTTTTCGCGGCATGCCAGGTCGTGCTGCTTACACGGTGTGGATCCCCCGTAAGGTGTTTATGCAGTGTTTAGCGGTGCGTAATGCTGGTTTTAAAAAGTACGAGGCCCAGCGCTTTTTCTAAGCGCTTTACCCTGGCCCCCTACTTTTAATTTTCCAGGGTTTCATGTCATTTTTTTTTCCTCCCAGCACTCAGTACACATCGTGGAATACACTGTAAAACCGTAGCACTCGAGTGCTATGATTTTACCGTATTTGTGGTCTATACTTCAGACATATTGCAGCACAACTATGTGCCATGAGAGCCAAGCCGTAATCCCAAAATCCGATTACTAGCAAATAAGAAACATTGACATCAGAATTGGGACTTGTCCACTTTTGCTCTGTTTTATCATAAGCGCACAGAAACAAAAGTGACTGATGTGGACGGTGCCCACATTGGCTCTAATGGGGTCTGTTGTGTTTCTGTCACGGGAATGTGTGGATAAGTTTACTCCCCAATAAACATAGATATTGCGGACGGCAATCAACACTGGACATCCAGGAGGAGTTTAGATCAAAGAATTGCTTTTATTGTTCAAGGAAGACGCGTTTCGTGCTAAGCGCACTTCATCCAGTTCTGCCATGGTGTCCATGCGGTGTTATTTTATCCTGCAGATTAAAAAGATCATGATACAGTGGTGGCAAAACCCGACCCTTAAGGTATGTTCAGACGGCTTATTTAGCCACGTATTTTGGCACGCATTTTGCCGTGTTTTACACTAAACACGCGGTGAAATGCGTGCTGCAATTACGGTAATCCATAGCTCTCATAGAGAGCTATGGTTTAGCGTTTCCCCCCCGGGCCGTACATTGCATAGTTTTGTCGCATGGGGGAAGAATTGAATGTCAATTGTTAGCGGGTTAGCGCCGCTGAAAATGCCCCGTCTTGGCCCCCCCACCCACCCCCCGTGCTTTGGGAAATTAGCGCTGATTAGGCGGGTTCCAAACACCCCGTATTGCGGAAGCTCTTTTACGTGCCGCAATAAGCCGTGTGAACATACCATTAGTTTCTGTGGGGTTTATCGGCCCCTGGGGGGATTTCGCCCATCTTGTCCTGTAGATGGAGCCGCCTCACTACACATACAGTATGTACAGTTGGCTTCCTTCATACCTTTGGTGTCATACTCACCACCGTTTCCCAAAAAATTAGGGCCCACTTTTAAATGAATATTTACTTGAGTAACAATACCCCTAAATGAATGGAGTGGGAAAAATGTATCAGTGCTGATGCCGTCTCCGTTCAACTGAGAGAGGCCAAAGACTGATCATTCAAAGTTTCCTTCCAAGGTAACGAGGAAAGATTTTACTTCTCAGGATTTGAAGCACCAACGTCACTGCACCTCTGCTAACCCTACTGTGTATGGGGCCCCGGGAGCGGATGCATGCCCCTCTGCAACCCTACTGTGTATGGGGCCCGGGAGACTGATGTATGCACCTTGCAAACCCCTACTGTGTATGGGCCTGGGCAGACGGATGTCACTGACCTCTGCAACCTACTGTGTTTTTTCCCCTGGGCAGATGGATGCCCTGCACCTTTGCTAACCTACGTGTATGTTTCCCTGGAGAGTGGAGTCATGCACCTCTGCTAACCCTTTTTTATGGGGCCCCGGGAGATGACGGTGTCACTGCATCTCTGCAAACCTATGTGTATGGGGCCTGGGCAGACAGATATCATGCACCTTGTAACCCCCCACTGTGTAGGGGGCCCCGGGGGAGGGGGATGTCACGACCTCTGCTAACCTATGTGTTTGGGGCCCCAGAGGAATGGATGTATGCCCCTCTGCAAACCCTACTGTGTATGTGGCCCTGGAGCGATGGAGTCATGCACCTCTGTAAGGAATTTGTTTTTTTAAGAAAGGTTTAACTTTTCACGCAGTATCAGAATTGTTTGGGAAAGAGTTGTCTTTTCGTTAGTCACTATTTGCTTAACCCAAAAGGTTGACCGTTTCGTATGAGTTAAAAAAAAAAAATGAGGGCACAAACGCCATGAACCATGCGGGGAAGAACAGAAGGGGTGGGGGCAGCATTATTTTGGGTAATGTTTTAGGGGATGCTTGGGGCCGTACCTGTGGAGTCTTCTCAACAAATTTGACCCTGAAACCCCCCTTTCAGTCAAAACAGCATCATGCTGATTTTTCCCTGGGTCTTACAGCAAGACAAAGGCAGTCCCATGGTAGAAAAAGTGGTGTTGGTTTAAAAAGAGGAAAAGATTTTAAAGTTTTTAACCAAACCCTTTTCCCCTATCCAAATGACGGAAAATGGGGGCCCCCCGGATGGTGGTGTTGGCTCTATGGGGCCCTCAGCAGCTTTCGGCCCCCCGGATGGGGTTTGGTCTATGAAAACCCCCAGCGTGTGGAGCCCTGGATGGTTTGGGGTTGGCTTATGAACCCTCCACGCTGTGGAGCGAATGGATGGTGGTGTTGGCTCTATGGACCCCCCGAGTGTGGGGCCCCTGGTGGTGTGTTGGCTTTTGGACCCCCAGAGCTGGGGGGCCCTGGATGGTGGTGTTGGCTCTATAACCCCCCAGCGTGTGGAAACCAATGATGGTGGTTTGGCTTTGGACCCTCACAGTGTAAGGCCCCTGGTGGTGGTGTTGGCTTATGGACCCTACAGCAGCTGTGGGCTCCCGGATGGTGGGTGGCTCTTGGCCTCCAGCAGCTGTGGGGCCCGGATGGTGGTGTTTGGTTATGGACCCCCCAGGGTGGGCCAATGGATGGTGGTGTTGGTTATGGACCCCCCGCCGCTGTGGGGTCCCGGATGGTGGTGTTGGCTCTTGGACCCCCCACCCCCCCCCCCCCCCAGAAAAAACTGTGCTAGCCCCCGGGTGGTGGTTTTTGGCTCTATGGACCCCCCAGCAGCTGAGAAGCCCCCGGATGGTGGTTTTGGCTCTATGGACCCTCCCGCGTGAGAAGCCCCCGGATGGTGGTGTTGGCTTATGGACCTCCGCAGCTGTGGGGCCCCTGGTTTGGGGGTGTTGGCTCTTTTGGACCCCCCAGCAGTGTGGGGCCCCCGGTGGTGGTGTTGGCTCTTTGGACCCTCCATCAGCTGTGCTAGCCCTGGATGGTGGTGTTTGGCTTATGGACCCCCGCGCTGTGCTTTGCCCCCCGGATGGTGATGTTGGCTTATGGACCCTTTCCCGCAGCTGTGGGGCCCCCGGATGGTGGTGTTGGCTCTTGGATCCTCCCGCACTGGGGAGCCCCCCGGTGGTGGTGTTGGCTCATGGACCCTCCCCCAGCTGTGTCCCCCCATGGTTTCTTATGCTCCTCCGCAGTGTGGGGCCCCCGGTGGTGGTGTTTGGCTCTATGGACCCCAGCCTGTGGGATTTCGTCCGTCCGATACCGTGTACCCACCGGCCTTATGGAGTCCCCCCAGCCTTTTTCTGTCCTGTCTGTGCTGCACATGCCGGTTATGCTGGTTATTAGCTGCTGGGCATAGTAATGTGACTTGACTGTGTAAGAGGTTCAGACCATTATTGCTGCTCCAGAAAACATTCAAGTTGGAGGAGCGCCACCAACCAAAAGTATTTTCAGATTGCTGGATGATTAATGGTACCCCAGGCTCATTGCCCCGTTTCTAATGTGGGCATCGTACGTGGTGAGCGTCCAAATCAGCGTCAAAACCTTCATTGGAAAGCGCCTCAATGCAGTTCTTCTCAGATGAGGTTTTGACGAGGATTTGATCAGGTTTTCGACAAGGTTTTCCAACACTGTTCACTTTCTGAAACAGCCATACATATTAATAGGCAGGGCAAAAAAACACGCTCAGGTTTTGAAGCTTCATTTATTTTTATGGGGTTTTTTAGCGTTGTAAACGCTTCAAGGTTGTGGCCCTTTTTCGCCTTAAAAAAAGTTCCAAAGAAGCACGGAAAAACAACACGTTTTTTATAGGAATCAAAGGGAAAATGAACTGGAGACGTTTTGGAATTTTTTGTTACACTGTTTTGGGCAAGGAATCACGCCCCAAAAACAGTGTAAAGATCAGCTGTGTGAACGTATGTTTACAGGGTTTATTTAAACGCTGAATTTTCAGGGTCAAAATCAGCGTTAAAACCTTGTCTGAAAAGCGTCTCAATGCAGCTCTTTTCAGATGAGGATTTGATCAGGTTTTTTCCTTGTGGTTTCCAAAAGAGGTTTTGCTGTTTCAGACGAGGTTTTGATCAGAACAGCGAAAACAGCACCAGAAAACGCATCAAAAAACTTTGACATGACGTTCTTTTTCAGTATCCAAAGAAGCGCGTAAAACACGCTGAAAAGCCTCATCATGTGTGAGCTACATACTGTACATAACCCCTTTACATAGGAATCAATGTGAAAGAACTGAGGGTGTTTTTGACACTGTTTTGGGTAAGGAAACACTCCAAAAACTGCATAAAAAAATCAGCCGTGTGAACAGACCCTAACACTTGTGCTGACGTTTCTTCCCCGACACTGTCGGAATCCATAGTGAAAGTTGCCACCATAAAGGACTGATGATTTCTAGTTGGATGGTCCCTCTGTTACATGGTCACCACTTCATGGCTAGGCTGCAATTCCAGATGGGCAGCGACATTTGGGGATCTAATTTACCGGAGATTGGGACCCATGATGGGAAAGTCCATGCCCCTCTTCAGGACCTATCGTACAGCTAATGTTTATCTATGAGATTGGATTGACTATATGATTTTTCGGGGGGTTTCCACTCTTTAAAAATCATATCAAATTTTGTTGGCCCCAGTAAAATAAAAAGGTCCTCCTCTTCCTCCGGTTACAGCGCCACTTCTCCCCAGTCTTCTGTTTTTTTTTTAATTTCCCCAAAAAGTGGGGCATTACCCCTGCAGTCACTGATTTTGGTACCTTTTGGGCCGGGGGGCCCCTACTAAAATCTTTGTTCAGTGACGTTACCGCCCGCAGGGCACCCGATTGGGCTTCTGCGGTCAAAAAGCCTCTACTCACGTCATCGTTTTGGGAAGTTTACCCCCCTAGTCATGATTTTGGGACTGCGGTCAAAGGGGGCTCTACTCACGTCATCGACCAGTGCTTAAAAGTGCAGTCATGATTTGGTGGTTTCTGCGTCAGAATCCTTACTGACATCAATTTCCAGTGAAATACCGTTTCAGTAACCCAAAAATTTGGGTACCGGGTTTTTGGGGGGGCTCACTCACGTCATCGCTCAGTGCCTGACCCCGCAGTACTGATTGGATAAAATGGCGAAGCCCTTCCACAAACATGTTCGTGGGGCCCTTAACCCCTGCAGGTTTACTTTTTGGGTACCGAGGTAGTGGCCCCTAATCACTCATGTTCAGTGATGGAACCCCTTTCAAATCAAAAGAAATTTGGCCCTTCCCCGGTTTAGGGGGCCCAATTTTCCCCTTATCGTTTTTGTGAGGTTTTCGCTGCAGTCACGATTTGGGTTCCCCGGTCCAAAGGGGCCTTAAATAACGTCATCGTTCAGTGACCCTTACCCCTGAGTCCAAAAGATTGGCTATGCAGTCAGAAGCCTTACTATGTCATGTTCAGTGTTGTTTCCCCCCTGCAGGGCAATGATTGGCTACCCGGGTTTTAGGTTTTCCCCTAAAAACGTTTATCGTTTAGTGAGTTTACCGCTGCAGTCACTGATTGGCTTTCTGGGTCAGAAGCCCCCCCATGTGTCATCGTTTAGGGGATGTTACTGCTGCAAATCAATGATTGGCTAAATGCCCGGGCAGGTGCCTTACTCACGTTTATTGTTTTAGTGACGTTACCGCGGGAGTCACTGATTGGTTTTCGGGGGGTTTTGGGGGGCTCTACTTTAGTAAACGTTCGTGACAAATTTCCCCGCAGTCAATTTTTTGGATAGCCCCTCAAAAAGCCCCTACTCCCTTTATCACTCAGTGACGTTACCCCGGGAGTTTTCCCGTTTTTGGCCCACTGCAGTCAAAAAAGCCTCTACCCCTGTCATCGTTCAGTGTTTTTACCGTGCGTTTCCCGATTGGGGTACCAGGGTCAGGTGCCTTTTCTTTTATTTGTTCAGTGATGTTGCAGACTGCCCGTCACTGATTGGCTACTGCGGTCAGGTGCCTCTACTAACGTCATCGTTCAGTGACGTTACCGCTGCAGTCACTGATTGTCTACTGCGGTCTTAAGCCTCTTCTCATGTCATCGTTGAGTGTTGTTACCGCTGCAGTCACTGATTGGCAACCAGGGTCAGGTGCCTCTACTCATTGTTCAGTGATGTTACAGCTGCAGTCACTGATTGGCTACCATGGTCAGGTGCCTCTACTCACGTCATAGTTCAATGACGTTACCACTGCAGTCACTGATTGGCTACTGCAGTCAGAAGCCTCTACTCACGTCATCGTTCAGTGACGTTACCGCTGCAGTCACTGATTGGATACAGCCGTCAGAAGCCTCTACTCACATCATCGTTCAGTGACATTACCGCTGCAGTCACAAATTGGCTACCGCGGTCAGGTGCCTCTATTCACGTCATCGTTCAGTGATGTGACCGCTGCAGTCACTGATTGGCTACCGCGGTCAGGGGCCTCTACTCACGTCATCGTTCAGTGATGTTACCGCTGCAGTCACTGATTGGCTACCAGGGTCAGGTGCCTCTACTAACGTCATCGTTCAGTGACGTTACCGCTGCAGTCACTGATTGGCTACTGCGGTCAGGTGGCTCTACTCACGTCATTGTTCAGTGACTTTACCGCTGCAGTCACTGATTGGCTACTGCGGTCAGGTGGCTCTACTCACGTCATAGTTCAGTGACCTTACCACTGCAGTCACTGATTGGATCCTGCCGGCAGAAGCCTCTACTCACGTCATCACTCAGTGACATTACCGCTGCAGTCACTAATTGGCTACCGCGGTCAGGTGGCTCTACTCACTTCATCGTTCAGTGACGTTACCGCTGCAGTCACTGATTGGCTACCGCGGTCAGGTGCCTCTACTCACGTCATCGTTCAGTGACGTTACCGCTGCAGTCACTGATTGGCTACCGCGGTCAGGTGCCTCTACTCACGTCATAGTTCAATTGAGTTACGCTGCAGTCCACTGTTTTGGGTACTGCGGTTTAGGTGGCTCTACTCACGTCATCGTTCAGTGACGTTACCACTGCAGTCACTGATTAGATACTGCCTTCAGAAGCCTCTACTCACATCATCGTTCAGTGACGTTACCGCTGCAGTCACTGATTGGCTGCTGCCGTCAGAAGCCTCTACTCATGTCATCGTTCAGTGCCATGACCGCTGCAGCCAATCAGTAGCCGACGTCCCCAGATACAGTATGCAGTGCTGGAACCAGGGATGGGAGGAAGGAGAGCACAGGTTTTTTTTAATTTTTACTGGGGCCCCAGGAGATGCTGGTATCAGGGGCGTAGCTATAGGGGGTGCAGAGGTATCAGCCGGAGGGGGCCCTGAAAGTCCTTCTGCTATTGTAAATGGCACATGGTGGCTGATGGGCCCCATTTCACTATTTGCACTAGGGCCCAAGAGGTTGAAGTTACGCCTCTGGCTGGTAGAATTTTAGTAGTAGGTACAGTAGACAACCCCTTTAAGCAAAAAGTGCAATACGATTGGAATGAGCAAAACTGTTGCTTGAGTTTTACTGCCCCCTGACTATGATTCCCATTATACATGTCACGTCAGGCTCTGTTTGGGTGCAGAGCGCCCGCTTCCCCCATTTTCTGTTTCATGTCTACACTTAAAAGAACAGGTTTTATAAGATGTCCCAAAGTCTTGGTGCAAATTCCAAGAGCCGGGCTCGGGCTGTAACATTCTTCTCATCTTGACTTCCTGAAATGCAGCGACTTTCTCAGCGACACAAGACTCTTGTTGCCAAACTCGTTTTTCTAAACAAACAGAACTCTTCCTTCTCGTTTCTGATTTATGACCATGACTCACGTCACCCTCTGCCCTAGAAGCCGTGGCTGCTCAGCGCCCGCCACATCTCACGATTCCTGTAACACTTCACTAAGAATTTTTTATTATAGGGTTTTGTATTCGCTCAATACACATGAGCAACATCAGTGGTCTTCAACCTGCGGTGGAACTACAACTCCCAGCATTCCCTGAAAGCCTTCAATCTATATACAGTGGTCCCTCAACATACAATTTTAAAAGGGTGTTCCCACTATAGACTTTGATTGCTTATGGCTAGGATATGCCATCAAAGTCACAGGGATCAAACTTAAAGGGAATGTGTCATCAAAAATGACATTGTTTAACTCACGTTTTTATGTTAAACACATTTCTAAAGAATTTTTGGTTATATTTTTTTAATTTTCCTTATCACTTTCAATATTTTTTAATAATTCTCATTCACATAAACTTTATTGAAATACATAATTGTACATAACAGGATACATGTCAAATTAAAGAAAAGGACTGAATCCAGAAGATGTTTTAATAATTCTCACGTCCTGCAGTTTTCGCTTTGGCTAGAGGCACCTGACCGCGGTAGCCTATTAATTGTCTGACACTTTATGTTCTGTAGAGAAAGATTCTCAGTTGTCTGCTCATTATCAGCACAAAGATGGTCAAACTGAAAGGAGACACCAGTGTGAATAGATAACACAGGATCTACCAGTCACAAGAGGAGATAGTCACAGTTCACACTTTCACCTCCCTGCACAGTAACTTCTTCCCAGGTCACAGAGCATGACTAGAAAACTCTCCTATAGAAGTCAATGGAACTGAGTCAGTCTTAAAGGGGTTTTGCCACAAAGTAAAGTTGACGTGGGAAGCTTGAAAATGAAATAACAAACATTTTCACCATTCATTATTATTTAAAAATTCTGCACCGTTTTTGTTTAGCTCCTTTAGTGATCTATTGTTTACAGCTCGTCTCCAGGGGATACGACCAGGGCTGAGAGCTCCTCACTCCTGGTCGCACATGCTCAGACATCACTGCTCCACTCAGGCAGCTACTGAGTGTTCAAACCCCAGCTGCTCTCATTCTACTTCCATCCTCTGTTCTCCTTAGTAATTAGTCAAACAATGCAAGTAAATAAAAAAGAAACCTCAATCAGGTCTGTGCATTGATAAAGAGGAAAAAAAAATCCACAGGTTTGGTTCCTGCAGAGATTTGAACCTAGGACCCTTGTGCTTGGAGGCAAAAACTTTACCTCTCAGCTACTCGCTGCTCTTTACATAAACAGACCATTCTTTGACTAGAGAGAGGAAAGGCCTGGTGATGTCATCCTGCTGGGTCACATGATCTGCAATTCAAACAAATAACACACGCCCCCTTCTGAGCACACAGAGCTGAAGAGCTGGATGCAGGAGGTATGAAATGAGATTGTGGCAAAACCCCTTTAAGTCTCCTATGTGCATGAAGCTACTGTAAAGCATCTCCCTGACTGCTGTTAAAGCAGTGCAAACAAGGCCTAGTGGCCAAAGTGAAAACTTCAAGACTTAAGAATTATTAAAAAATATTGAAAATTATATGAAATTTTTTTTTTTTTTTTTAAATAACCAAACATACCTAAAAAATATGTTTAACATAAAAAACGGGACTTAAACAATGACTCATTTTTTGATGACACATTCCCTTTAAGACACATGATCGCACAGAAAAGAGGCTCTGCTGGTTACACTTTATACAGTCTCACAGTAACAGTCGGCACTTTGAGGAACACCATAATGCTGATGTTGCACTCTGTGAAAATGAGAGTGCCACCTCTGCCCTGGGGTAAAACCCAAAATGGGGCAGTCGGGTTTTGTGGGGGAAATTATCCCGCCCACAGTTTGTGGAATGTGGGACTAAATGCTAATATCACGGGAATCATCCACTTTAACATGGAGCGCGGGGCGATACACGGGGTTGGGGTTAAATCCCTTGCACGTTATAGAAGCCGTAGCAAAATTTTTGGTTTTTGGGGAAGTCCTGTTTTTTTTTATAAAGGAATTTAGGAAAGACCAAAGTAGGTGCAGGGTATGCTGGGGGAAGGGAAAAAAAAGAAATTTCCCTTTCAGAGAAGAGACCCCCTTTTCCCTTTTTTGGGGGACCCCGGTTCCAGCTTTTCTTTGGAAAAAAAGAAACAGGGAAAATTTGATTAATAAAGACTCATGGGATGCAGACTAACTTTTAATGATTAGTTATTTTGAGCCCCTTTAAATTCTAGGGCCCGTAAAAACGGGCCCGGGAAAATGCTTTATGGCACTAAATAAAAAAACTGATGCAGAGGGGAGAGGGACCCGGGCCGGAGTTTCCCAATCTGAAATTGGGGGGAGGAAGGAGAAGAAGGTCAGGGACTTGGGATTGTGGTTTGGGGTTTCTATCTAGAGGGTGGAGGATCCTAAAGAGATGGGTTTTAAAGGTGGAGGGGGGGAAAGTTTTTTGGCAGTGACTTCCGGGAGTGGGGGGGTAGCACAGGGAAGTCTTGGGGGACGGTTATGTGGGGAAAAGCTAAACACGGGGGGAGCAGGAAAAAGGGTTTCCTGTGAGGGCGGAGAGTGCGGGGGGGGGAGGTATTCAGAGATGTGTGGGGGAAGAAAGGGCACGGTGATCCCTACATGCCATGGTTAGCACCCTGAACTGAATTTGCTGGGCAATGGGTCGCCAGTGACGGGACTGACAGAGGGGAAAAGGAGAGGAGCAACAAGAAGACAGACGGACTAGCCGGCCAGTGGAGCCAAGGGTGGCAGAGTTTTTGGCATTCTCTTCAGGGGACATAGTTAAAATTGTTAGTAGGGTTTAAAAAAAGACATACCCCCCTAAAATTTTAAACCAAAAGGGGGGGAAAAAACCCCTTAGTTTCCTGACAGTTTACATTAGCACGCCCCGGAGCTGTACTGCTTTCTACCTTTTACTACATGTCCTCCCACTCCCTCTCTACCTGTATTTACATGTACGGGCCTGCCTTTTCCCTGTATTTACAGGGCCTGTACTGTCTCTACCGGATTTACATTTTACTGCACTGCTCTCTACCTGTATTTCCATTTTCTGAAATGCTTTTTACCTGAAATTCATGCCTTTTTACTGTCTTCCCCTTTTCCTACATGTACGGGAATGTCTTCCCTTTGTACTACATGCCCTGTACTGCTTCTCCCTTTTTACTAAATGTAATGCACTGCTCTTACCTGTTCTAAAATTTCCTTTTACTGTTTCTCTCCCTTGAAAATTCCCCATGAAAGCACTGCTCTCAACTGTATTTTAAATTTACTTTTGGCCCCTCTACCTGTACTACATGTATTGCATGCTCTTTACCTGTCAAACATGTGTGTTTTTGCTTCAAACCTGAAATACATGTATTGCACTGCTTTTTACCTGTACTACATGTCCTTTTTAACTGCTCTTTACCGGGAAATTAATGTCTGTACTGCTTCTCCCTGTTCAAACTTTGTCCTTTTATGCTCTCTACCGGTACTACATGTACTGCCATTTGCTTTATCTTTTCTACATGTCTGTACTGCTCTCTACCTTTTATTTTAAGGGACTGCCTGCTTTTTAAACCTTTTCTACATGGTCGTGTACGGGTTTCTCTACCCTGAAATACATTTTATTGAAACTGCTCTTACCTGTAACTAATGCCCTGTACTGCTTTTTCCTGAAATCCCAGCCCTGTACTGTCTCTACCTGACTACATGTACTGACGTTCCTCTTCCCTGTTTAAATGTACTTTTACTGGCTCTTTTACCTGTATTTCAGGGTCCTGTACTGCTCTCTACCTGTATTACTTTGCCCTTTAAAATGCTTCTACCTGTATTTAAATGTGCTGATTCTTTCCTTCCCCTGTATACATTTTACCCCGCTCTCTCCCGGGCACTACTTTTGTACTAACTGCTCTTCCCTGAAATAAATTTTACGGGTACGGGCTCTCTCCCTGAAACTTCATGTACGGAAATACTCTTACCTGTACTACATGAAACTGCACTGCTTTAAAAATGTACAAACATTTTTTAACTGTTTTTGTCTTCACCCGTACTACATGTCCGTACTGCTCTCTATTGAAATACATGTACTCCCACTGCTCTCTCCCTTTTAATATATGTGCTGAAATGTCTTAAACCTGAAATACATGTACTCCCATGTTCTCCCTGTATACATGTACTGCATCCCTTTCTACCTGTTAAAATATATTGTGTTACTCCCTTTCCTGAAACTTTGTGTATTTTTAAGGCTCTTTCCCTGTATACTTGCCCTGAAACTGCTCTTTACCTGTACAAACATTTTCCCTTGTGCTTCTCCCTGTTTCATGTACTACATTCTCTCCACCTTTTCAAATGTCCTGAAACTGCTCTCTACCTGTACTACAGGGTACTGACTGCTCTTACCGTACTACAGTACTGAAATGCTCTCTACCTTTTTACTACATGTTTGCAATGTTTTTTACCTGTACAAACATGTACTGCATTTGCTTCTACCTGTACAAAATTTTTCTCCCCCCAACGCCCTTTTACCCCCCCCACTCCCCCCAAATGCCCTTTTCACGGGCCCTTCTACCTTTTACTACATGTACTGAAATTGCTTTTTAAAACCTGTATACTGTCCTTACGGGTTCTTACCTTTTACTACATGTACTCCCACTGTTCTCTACCTGAAACTACATGTTCTGTAGGCTCTTACCTGTCCCTACTGTACTGCACTGCTCTTCCCCTGTACTACATTTTCCGGGTAGTGTCCCCTACCTGTATTTAAAAAATTCCCCCCCCCCTTTACTCCCTCTCAAACCTGAAATACATGTACTTTTGTCTCACCCTGTATACATGTACGCACTGTCTTACCTTTTAATACATGACTGCACTGCTTTTTAAACCGCTACCATGTACTGAAATGCTCTCTACCTGTACTACATGTATGCACTGCCCCTTTACCCGATCTTGCCCCTGTACTCCCTCTTTTAACCTGTACAAAATGTACTGAACTGTCTTTCCCCGGTACTACATTACTGCACTGCTCTTTTCCTGTACTACAGTACCCCCCTGCTCTTTACCACAAACCAATGCCCGGGTATTTGCTTCTCCCTTTTACTAATGTACTGTGTGCTCTCTACCTGTACTACATGCACTGGGGTTGCTCTCTCCCTTGTACTAATTTTACTACACTGTTTCTCCCCCTTTTACTCCCATGTATTTTGCACTGCTCTTTACCGTTTTTCTGTTTTTTAATTGCTCTTCCCGTACTACATGTACTGCATGATCTTTACCTTTTACTCCCTTGTACTGTACGGGTTCTTTCCCTTTGTATTTACATGTATGACTGTTCTTCCCTGAAATACATGTCCTGACTGCTCTCTACCCGGCACTACATGTATTTACGTTTTTCAAATAAGTAAACGGTTTGAGCAGCGTCTAGCTCTTCCTATTATACACTGTATATCAGGTCTTGCCTTTCCCTTTTTATTTTGTTTTGTGTCTTTTTCCTAAATTTTCTTGTTGTTGGGGGGGGGTTTTTTCCCTTTCTACATGAAAAAATTTTTGCCCAAGCCCTGCTTTTGCCCCAAAACCACTTTTAAAAAAGGAAAGAAAACCCAGTCAATCACAGCCGCACACACTCGCCTTCCAGCTCTATGAGGCAGGTGATCCACCACAACATTTATTTAAAAGTTCTTTTTCCCCTGGGACACTTTTTCCGGGGAAAGGTTTCCCCTTTCAAAAATGCCCCCATCTCCAGCACTACTATAATCCCGGCAGGGTGTTTGGGTCGGTTTTAAAAATTCCCCATGGAGCAAAAGTCATAAACCTCATTGAAAAATCCCTTTTCCATAAAACCCCCCCTTTTCCCCCCAAAACCCCTACATTTCCCCCCTTTCCACGAGGGGCCTTTGGGAAAGGGGGAAAGCATTTTCCCCCCTTTTTGTAATTTTTTATGGGGTGGAAAATAGGATCCCCTTTTGTTACTCCCCGTAATCCCCCCCCTCAAGAAATTGGGCCCCCTAAGTAAAAATTTCATTTAAAAACCCCAAACGGGGTTTTTTAAAGGGGGCCAAAAATGACAAAAAAACAAAAATCCAAAAAACCCAAACCCCAAAATTAAAAATTTTAAAACCCTTTTTAATCGACTTTAAAACGTATATATAAAAATACATTTTTAAAACGGGAAAAGGGAAAACCCCTTTTAAATTTACAGGTTTTCCCAAAACAGAAAGAGATATGGGAAAATGGTCCTCCCTAGTAATCCCTTTCTGCAAAAAAAACCCCAAAGCGGCCCCTTTGGCGGGGGTAACCGCCAGGGACATTTGCCCCACAAGTATTCTTGAGCTTTCTGGCTCCCCCCAAAACCCCTTTCCCCCAAACAAGGATCCCATCCAAAAATCTTAAACCACTTTTCAGGTGTTCCCCCTGATGAGTTTTAAAAGGGCGTTGTCTCACTACAAGGATTGTGATCTTGCAAAAACAAATTTACTTTTTAATATATGTCCATAAACAGGGGTCCTAAACCCATTTTCCCAAACATCCCCTTTTGTATGGGCTGCATCAGCTGCCTCGGTGCTATAGGTACAGACCTGTTTTATCCCCTCCTGATGGCTACCCGGCTGGGGCGCTATAGCTACAGACCTGTTTTTAAACTACATGATAGGGTGGGCCCGCATGGTCACTATTGGGTAAAGACCTGGTTTTCCTCAGCAGCTCCTCACTTAGCCTAGTAGAAGCCATTAAACACGGCCCCCGAATTCAAAAATGAAAAAATGGAAAACAGGGAAATGAGGTGAGATTTAATCCCAAAGGGAAATGGGGACAACCCCTTTAAAGTATTTGACCCTTTCCCCACCCATATGGGGCCCAAAAAAAGGGGTCCCCCAGGATGATTAAATTTTGGGGCGTTGTCTAGGGTTCAGTAGATTTTGTGGGGTCGTCCTTATCAGGGCGGTTACTTTGGTAAGGGGCCCCCTTTTGGGTGGGGGTTTTTGGTTTAAAAAGGATGGGAAAGTTTTGCCAAAAACCTGTTTTCTTTTTGGGGGGTCTGTCCCCCTTTTTTAAAAAATATATGTAACAAGTGAAATCATCCCTAAATTTGCATTGTGTGGATGGTGGCACGTATTTTACATTGGAATCAATGAGAGTTGCATAGAGCACTGAGGCTTATTTTTTTTGGGGGTATTTTGGACCAAAAAGGCCCCAAAATAAGCAGAAAATTAGGCCGGGTGAACATAGCCTTAGTGCTAGCACTGAAATTGGCTTTTCTTATTGCTTTAGGGAAACATCCCTTTTTTTTAAAAAACCCTTTTTTAAAGCAGTTCCTCTGTTATTCCTCCTGGAAATGTATAAATCATTTTACAACTGACTGTTAGGCCTCGTTCACACGGCTTATTTGGGTGCTGATTGGGCCCTACTGCGCGCCGGATTTGCGCTGCAGTACGGCACCAATCCGTCGCAGTAACTAGGGAATCCAATCTATCCCTTGGGGGAACTAGGGGTTCCTCGTCCTCCCCCCCCCCCCCCCTTGGGAATCGCCGGGCGGGGGGGGGAAAGTGAAATGCACATTATCCCGGCGCAATACCCCTGGAAATGAAAGTCTTTTGGGGGCCCGGGGGGCCACGCCCCCCCGCCCCCCCCTTATTCCAAAAGCCGGGGAATTTTTTTCCCCGGGGGCCCGGGGGGAAATTTTTCCGGCTGCCCCCCAATTTTACCGGGGCTTGGATTAGCCGTGTGAACGAGGGCCTTTTTCCCAAATTTTTCCCTTTTCAGCAGTAATGTTCCCCATATACAAGCAGTCCCCGGGTTACGTACAAGATCGGGACTGTAGGGGTTTTTTCTTAAGTTTTAATTTGTTGTAAGTCAGGGAAAAGGTTTATTTTTTACATGTAACTCCCGCACAAAGGGGTTTTTTTTTGTTTTTGGGTTGTGCAAAAGGGAAAGGGGGGTTTTCATTTGTTTTGCTGTCTGTGTCCCGTTAAGAAGTTTTTACCCCCATTTTCACCTCTTTTGCTGTGTTGGAAAGTGGAAAATTATCGTTCCCCAGGAAATATTTTGCTGATGGAAAATTTGGAAATCAAAGGGGCCCGCTTTCCAATAAGTCTTTTATTTGAACAAGGGGGGCAGATGTAAGTCGGAATTGGGGGTAAATTGGGGGGCTACCTGCAGTCAGCATGATAACAGGTGCATAGGAAAAACAATCTGTGGACAAAAGGGGGAAAAGTAACAGCCACCTCTTTTTTTCCCCGCTGTTTAACCCTTTAGACACGAGGCAAAACGCAGCCGTGGCCCAAAAAGAATGAGGGAAACAGTGCCAGGCACTGCTTCCCTTAAAATTGATTGGTTAAATGGTGGCCCGGAGCCCTTTTGAAATTTTCCAATTTACCACCATGGCTGCCATTTTATTTTATTTTCCCGGTAAAACTACCATCTTTGTTCACCCTACTGCATTATTTATACACTGCAGTAGGGTGAACAAACGATCATGAGCCCCTAATGTTGAAGTACACTAGAGGAACTCAATGTAAAAGTGAAAAAAAACAAATATGTTTTGAAGTATAAAAAAATAAAAAATATTAAAAGTTCAAGTCTCCCCCTTTTGCCATTTTACAAATAAAGAAAATTCTAAAAAAAGTTACACCTAGGGCCAAATGTATGAACCTGTTTAGGTCTTAAACTCACTCTCTTACCCATAGGTTACTATGGGCAAAAGAGTGAGTTTTAGACCTAAACAGTTTCATACATGTGGCCCCTAATCGGAATCACCGCGTCTGTAAAGGTCCGATTTATTCAAATATAATATCATTCATCCCGAACGCTGAACAGTGTAGAACAAAAAAAATCCAAAAATCAATATTGTAGTTTTTTTGGTCACGTCCCCTAAAAAAAAGAATAAAAAGGGATCCAAAAGTCTCATCCCAAAATGGCACCGATGATAGGGCACTTCAGCCCGCTCAATCAGGTCCATAGGTGGAAGTTAAAAAAATTATTGGTTGCAGAAAATGCCGCCGCGGCACAACTGTCAGAAGTCGAAGATGTTTAGATTTTTTTTAAGATACTGAGACATAACTAAAACCCTGCATATTTGGTATTGCCAGAATGGTATCAACCTGCAGATCACAGAGAACACATCATTTATACCGGAGAGGGAACGCCATAAAAATTAAACCCCCACAATCATGGTGCAAGTACATTTTATTCACATTTTGCTCTACTTAAAAGATTTTTTGCAGTTTTCCAGTATATTATATAGTAATGTCAATGTCACCATTAGAAAGAACATCTTTTCCCATAAAAAAGCCCTTATATGTCTATGTAGATGGAAAAATAAAAAAAGTTATGGCTCTTGAAAGACGAGGAAGAAAAAACTTAAGGCCTTATGAAAACTGTCTTGGTCTAAGACTTTATTTGTTGCTCATAGCAACCAATCAGAGCCCATAGTGATCTATCATAGCCCACAGCAACCAATCAGAGCTCATAGCAACCAATCAGAGCTCATAGTGATCTATCATAGCCCACAGCAACCAATCAGAGCTCATAGCAACCAATCAGAGCTCATAGCAACCAATCTGAGCTCATAGCAACTAATCACAGCCCATAGCAACTAATCATAGCCCATAGCAACCAATCAGAGCTCATAGCAACCAATCAGAGCCCATAGCAACTAATCACAGCCCATAGCAACCAATCAGAGCTCATAGCAACCAGAGCTCATAGCGACCAATCAGAGCTCAAGTTTCATTTCATGTAGTGCTCTAGAAAAATGAAATGGGAGATCTGATCAGTTGCTATGAGCTCAGATTAGTTGCTATGAGCTCAGATTAGTTGCTATGAGCTCAGATTAGTTGCTATGAGCTCTGAATGGTTGCTATAGACTCTTATAGGTCGCTATGGGCTGTGATTGGTTAATATGGGCTCTGATTGGTTGCTATGGGCTCTGATTGATTCCTATGAGCTCTGATTGGTCGCTGTGGGTTCTGATTAGTTGCTATGGGCTCTGATTGGTTGCTATGGGCTCTGATTGATTACTATGGACTCTGGTTGCTATGAGCGCTGATTGGTTGTTGTGAGCTCTGATTGGTTGCTGTGAGCTCTGATTGGTTGCTATGGGCAACAAAGAACGTCTTAGACCTAGACAGTTGTCATACATGTCCCCATTAGAATCATATTATTATGACCAGCTGTTAGGAAGGAGTTAAATACCCAATTTCACTTGCATGGCTTCTTCAGGTTTCTTGACTTTAAGAAGCGATCTTTTATTCCTTTTTACCATTAGATACTATTTGTCCATTGATGTTCCCTCTTTGTTGCTGCTCCCATGGTGACTACTTCCATTTTTGCTGGAAATGTCCACATATTTGAGTATTATGGACAAGATATTTTCCCGGTCTAATTGGTTACCTACAGCGGGGTCCAGGGCTTCTCTTTCTCCTCCTTCAGTCCAGGATAAGTTACCAGAGACGGTTTCTGCAGACTGTTGCCAGGTATAGGAAACCCTGGGGAGCCCGTCCTGCAGGGGCATTCATTGCATGTTTGAATCATCTTTAATTTATATATTTTTTTAACATTTTATTCAGGCATCATACTGCACCTCCTACATCTTTTGGGTTATAATGGATATATTGACGAGAGTACTGGGACCAGGGCTTCCATCCATAACTTAAGGCCCCCATATAGCCAAAGCATCTGGGCTCTTAAGTTCCTATCTTGCACCGTCAGTGGGCCCCTGTTTTAAAAAAAATTTGATCAGGCCCTCTGACATGAGCACTGCCAGTACTGCCCTAATGGCACCCTTGGCTGGGACCCTTACTGATCACTAGGGGCTTGAGTACCTAATTTTATCCCATCACACAAGAGAGCAGGGCCGGGACGACGGGTAGGCGATCGCCTAGGGCACCTACCTCTGCCTGTCCCTAAGGGGCGCAAACAGGGGCCTCGAACCTCGCCGGGCTCCAGGCCGCTGCCGTGGGCCTGAAGCGCCGGCGGTCTCTGCAGAGGGCTTCTCGGGCAGAGAAGAGCGTCCCTGCCGGACAGTGTCGGACCGGCTCCGGGTCTGACACAGGGGGCCAGGCGGGTCCTCATACGCTGGGGGACCCCCCGGCCGTGCTGCCTGCGGGCACGTCCGATGAATGAAGTCATCGCACGCTGCCTCTCCTCGGGCGCACAGCCGCATAGGAGGACCCTGCCGCGGGGGCCGGTAAAAAAAGGGGACAAAAGAGGAGCGCGGGGGCCGGGAAGCGGGTAAGGAAAAGTATTAATGTTGTTTTTTTTTAACCCCCCTGGTGCCCCCTATACTAATATGCATCCCTGGTCCCCCCCAATTATATAACTGCCTGTTTCCCCCATATCTATTTTACTGCCTGTGTCCCCCCTTTTAATCTATTAGCCTCCCTGTTGCCCCCTATACATATATACCCTGGTGCCCCCATATCTATATAAAAACTGCCTGTGTCCCCCCATATCTTATGTACTCCCGGGTTTTCCCCCATACAATTTTTAATTCGTGTCCCCCTTTTTAATTATATATGCCTGCCGTTGCCCCTATATCATATATACTGCCTGTTCCCCATATCATAATTCCCTGGTGCCCCTATATCTATATATACTGCCTATGTCCCCCCATATTATATTGCCTTTGTCCCCCTTTTAAAGCTATATATGCCGCCGTTTTCCCCCTATATCTAATATACGCCTTGTGTGCCACCTTATCTAAAAAGTCTGCCTTGTGTCCCCTTTTAAATTAAAAAACTGCCCTGTGTTCCCCTAATCCTCCTTTGTGCCCCCTAATATGCCCCCTTTGTGTCCCCCAATATACCTCCTGAGCCTCTTAACCGCCTATGCCCCTTTATCTTATACCCCCTGAGTCCCCCATATCATATACCTCCCGAGTGCCCCTATATTATTCCCGCCGAAGTGCCCCATAACCTCCTGAGATGCCCTATATCCTCCTAAAGGTGCCCCTATATATATGCCGCCTGAGTGCCCCTATTACCGCCTGGAGGCCCCTATATCAAAATTTCTGCCTGGGGCCCCCTATAACCTGATGAGAGGCCCCATATTCCCCTGCCTGAGTGACCCTTTTTTATATACCTTGTCTAGGGTAAAATATCAATACCTGCTTGATGAGAGGGCATATCATATCCCCTTCCTAACGGGGGGGACCTATAATACACTTGCCAAAATTGAGGGGACATTATCCCTTCTAACGCAGGGACCTATATAGTTTCCTACTGGGGGACATTTTTACCTTTAACTGAGGGGACTTATTATCCCTTTAAAGTAAGAATTGCTGGAAATGGAGGATTCTAAAAATTTTTGTGCCAAACCTCAGGCGAGTATGGTGGGGGAAAAACGCAGAAGTGGAACCGATGAGAAGAAAGGGAAAGTAACGCGCTGATCAGAAAACGTCCCTGTATCCAAAATGTAACTGCAGGAAATCACTTATATTTCCCTGATCGTCTACAACAACGTACCCACCACTAAATGGCCCTTTGGCGTGGATATGCCCCTCTGGGGCCTTGTCAGCTATAGTCACATGTGGGGTCCTTCGGCCCCAGGGTGGGGCGGATTATTTTGAACTTAATAAAATATTTTTAAGGGTCGGGTTTTGTGGAGTGTTATTTATAGCAAGGGTAGATTTGCCCCATGTATCGGTGGATTATTTGGTGAGTTTGGGGGTATTACACTGAATGGGGTGAGCGATTTTAAAAAAGCAGATTTGTCAGGGGTTTTCATTGTGCATGAGGGGGTTTGGAGGGGGACTATTTGGAAAGGGCAGAAAATTAGTGACAGAACAGAATTTTTTTTCTATGAAAAATCACCGCAGTTACAAAGTGGTTTTAAAAAAATCCTTTGGACCCCAGCAAAAGCCCCCGGGGCCCGTATGACTGGGAAAATTATAAGTGGGAGAGAGTAACTGGTGCAGGGGACGAAGGGGCAGGGGGGGGAAGTGGTGAGGGGAGAAGGGGGCCCGGTGAGGGGGGGCGAGAGGGCCTTGCCATGGGCGAGAGGAATTTTTGGGGGGGGGGGTGCAATTTTTTTTGGGGGGGAGGGGGGGGGGGCGCCATTTGGGTGTACTTCCCAGGGGACCAAAAAGCCTTGTCCCGGCCCCGCAAAGAAAATATCTCTTCTTGGGGAGAGCACCAAAAAGGTGTGGGGGGATTTAAATGGCCCTTTTTTCACCCCACTAGGGGATCGCCCCATCACAACCATTAAGGGAAAAAACTGAGGGCCCATACACAAGGAAGAGTCTAAAAGTAATAGCAGTTAAAAATTTTCGGAAAACCATCCCCCCCTTTTGAGACCCTAACTTTCTATTCGCCTTTCCCCAAAAGCTTTCATTTAGGGAACAGATGGAAACCCTTTTTTGGGAAACATATCCATTTTTTTTTTCTTTTCTTTTTATCATTTTTTTTTTTACAATGTGGCATAAACCAAAAAAAAAGTAAAATAGCACTGGGAAAAAAAAAGGTTTACGGCATCCCCGATTACACCTTTTTTGACTTTTCATCTGTCCCCTAGTTACAAAATCAGACTTTTGGGCATGCTGGCACTTGATTCCAGTTCCCAGCAATAGTACGTGGAATAACAATTCCAGCTGCCAAAACATACATGAGGGAAAATTTTAACAGGGGGACAACCGGGAAAACAAAAGTAAAAACCCTTCCCTGCCTGCCAAAACTTTAAAAAAAACTTTTTTGCTGGATTTCACTAATAAATAACCCAAACCATTTACAACAAAATTTAACTTTAAAACAACCTACAGTCCCCTTTTGCGTTCTAACCTGGAAGATTATTTTAACCCTGAAAAAAAAATATGAATACTCCCCGCCGTGTTCAAAAAAATAAAAAAAGTAACTTTATTTAAAAAAACATTTTAAAAAACCTTAAAAATTAAAAAACTCACAGAAAACAAAACAATACTTTTGCTTCAGGCTTTTCCGCTATGACAAGGCAGGGTCAACGCTTAATCGGGGCCTAATTTTTTCCCCCAATTTCGCCGTGTGGCCCGGGGGGGGGCGGGGGGAGTAGCGGGGGGGCCCGGGACTTTGCCCGGGCCCCCAAGACAGTCATTGCTACGGCGCGTATCGCCGTAGAAAAATGACATGTCAATTATCCCCCACCCGGGGGGGATTCAGAGCAGGGGAGAGGAGACTACTCCAAAATTCTCTATAGAACTGTGAATTAGTAATGAATAGGCCCCTTTTTGGCCCCTTCGCGCTTATTTTCGGGCCGAAAACGGCCCATTTTTAAACCGTGTGAACCCGCCCAAAGGGGGAAAAACCCTAAGGGTAGTCTACCAACATTTGTTAAAATGCTACCTAAAAGACCAAGTTTTTTGCTGCGATTTGCAAAAAAACCGCGGGCTTTTCGGATCTCCCCCAACCCCTACATTAATAAAAGGGGGGGGGGGAAATTTACGCCATCCTCAATTATCCAACAGGTTTGAAAAGCCACAAGAATCCAGCAGATTTTAAAACTGCCCGGAAAAAAAACCCGCATGTAACACAACATGGGTTTTTTATTGCTGGGGAAAGGTTTACAGGCGGATTTTCAGTGAAATCAAAGTACTGAATCCACTGAAAATCCAACCAAAAACCAGTGCTGTGTACTGGAGACATAGCCTAAGGGCGACATGTATGATTTTTGGTGCTCAGACACAATTTTTTTGCGGGCATTAGTAGTGTAGAATGTGCCTATATCTATGAACCTGTTCTACTCTGGGTCATAGATTTAGTGCTTTCTAGCTACAAAGCAACACTTCTGGCTCAGGTAAACCATTGTTAAAGGGCTCTACCTGTTCCAGCAGTAATGCACCTGGATTTGCTGTACTGAAGCTATAAAAGTGTAACTTCGTTTGGTTCTAGTGGGCCCCGCTTCCCGCACGGCCCCCGAAATCAGGCGCATTACAAAGTGCTGCAGGCGCTCTGTAATGCGCCTGATACTGGAGTGGAGCTATAGCAACCAGTGTTGGCAGTCTATCAGGAGAGATTGAACAGGTCTGCAGCTATAGCAACCAGTGCTGGCAGCCTATCAGGAGAGATTGAACAGGTCTGTAGCAATAGCAACCAGTGCTGGCAGCCTATCAGAGAGATGAACAGGTCTGCAGATAGCAACCAGGTGCAGCCTATCAGTAGATTGAAAGTCTGTAGTTATAGCGACCAGCACTGGCAGCCTATCAGGAGAGATCAAACAGGTCTGTAGCTATAGCAACCAGTGCTGGCAGCCTATCAGAAGAGCTCGACAAGGTCTGTAGCTATAGCGACTTGTGCTGGCAGCCTATCAGGAGAGATTGAGTAGGTCTGTAGCTATAGTGACCTGAGGAGCTGTTGCAGCCCATACAAGAGGGGATATCTAGGAATAGGTAGGACACTGGTAATGGACATATATTGCAAAGTGACTTGTTTTTGCAAGATCCTTAACATAAAAGTCAATCCTTTTAGTCAGACAACCCCTTTAGCCCATGTGGTTGTCTAGTTCCCAAAATGTAGATCCATCTAGCTTCTCTACTAAAAACTTTTCTGGATAAATCTCCTCCCCGTTATGACATTCTCACTTTCTCTATCGTCAAACAACGGAATGACGAAACATCCCCCACCCCTCCGTGTATCTCCCTAAAATGTTTCGAAACAGAAGAGCTGTTGCCAACAATGTCATGCCTCAGAGAATCAGACAAATGCCTGCACATACGTGTTTTGAATGTGGTTGTGGTGCAACCTACGTATTGTAACTGACAAATACTGCAAGTTACCAAATAAATCACATTTTTCGGATTACAATTAATGTAGTTAATAATATTATACTAATAATAATACTAATATTTAACCAGTTATCCTGTATATTTTCACTTGTGAAAAGACTGGGGGATATCGGGGAACTCAAAGTAGGTTCTTTTAGTGATTATTTTAAAACCATTTTGAAAATAATAAATCAATTGTATATTATACACCCCGGGCCCACTTTTTTGGGTAACCGTCCAACGTTTCTTTAACACTTAATTTAATACCAATCAAAAGCGGCAACTCAGGCTTTTTGGGCATGTAGACATGGTCAAGACAACCTGCATTTTTAAAAACCCGAGCATCAGTTGGGGGAAAAAGGTGATTTTGGTGCCTTTTTAACGTGATGGTTTTGGGGCCAAAGGGGTGGGGTTGTATTTCAGAAACTGTGATCTCCCCGGGATTTTCAGCACAACCACTCTGGGTTTACAGAGAATGGGCCAAAAAAGAAAAAACATCCAGTGAGCGGGAGTCCTGGGGCGGGAAATGCCCTTTTGATGCCAGAGGGCAAAGGAGAATGGGGAGACTGGTTCGAGTGAAAAAGGGAACATGACTCAAAAAGCCACCCTTACAACCAAAGGTAGGAAAAATAGCATCCTAAACGCCGTAGGGGAAAAATTTGAGGAGATGGGCTACGCAGCAAAGACCACACCCGGGGGCCCCTCCTTTCGCTAAAAACCCAAAAAGGGTCCAATTTGCCCAAGCTCAACGAAATTGGGCAGTAAAGAGGAAAAAAAGTTGCCGTCTGATGATTCGATTTCTGCTGCACATTCGGATGGTAGGGGGAAAAATTTTGGGGTCAACAACATGAAAACAGGATCCATCCTGCCTTTTTATCAACGGTTCAGGGTGGTGGGGTGGTGTCATTTGGGGGTGGGGAATATTTTTTTGGCATCTTTGGGCCCCTTGGTACCCAAGGCTCTTGGGGAAACCTTTTTTGGGAAACTAGCCACAAAATTGAGGCAGTTCGAAGGCAAAAGGGGGCCCCAAACCCCCTTTCTAGCATGGTGTACCTAATAAAGTGGCCGGTGAGTGTACAATATTGCGAAGTTGTTTTTAGTAAGTAAACACTGTTACCAAATACATTGCTGTTCTGATTTTGCTTCTGTTTAGAGTTAGAGCAGTTCTTATCTCCTGCTTCTGTAGACAAGCTTTCCTAGTTTACTGAACACCTCTGTGCTGGACTGGTACTGGCGCTCCCTGCTGTGTCTTATCACTCTCTGATCTTATCTTGCTACTGAGAAAAAATGTAACCTTTGGCTATGTTCACACGGCTTAATTGCGGGACGTAATTACGCCCCGCAATTACGCCGTGTGGACGGGGGCGGGGCGGGAGCGGGGGAGTAAGCAGGGGGCCGGCACTTTCGCCGGCCCTAGCTATCACTGCTAGCGGCGCGTATACGCCGCTAGAAAGTGACATTTTCATTTTCCCCCCCCGGCGGCTTCGCCGGGGGGGGAGAAGAGACGTAATCCATAGTTCTCTATGAGAACTGTGAATTACCGTAATGAATGGGCCGTTTTCGGCCCCTAATTGGCGCAAAATCGGCGCGTAATTAGGACCGAAATACGGCCCATTATAAGCCGTGTGAACATGCCTTTTTAGTCAAGAGAGACGCCTTGTGCCATCCTGTCAGGTCTGCAGAGCACATAGCTGTGTTTTTTACATAAAAGATAACAGAGTCACTCAGCACTCACTAGAGGCTTCTTCTCATGACAAACACAGCTCTGCTAGCTCACATTTATAGCCAGACATCCTGCTTGGACAGTGTCACTGTTTTTCACAACTCCCTCATCACCAATGTCCCTAAAACAGGCTCAGCTAGTAATAGGAGCAAGCAGAGCTGAGATGGCAGTCACTGCTGTAGGACCACCTGCAGTCTGAATCGGAAGTGGGAGCCTGAAGAGGCTGTAAAGAGTTAAAACAGCCAACTACCCAGATAAATATGTATTTGATAAATGGGGAAATCTTTTTCTTATTTTTATATGTACATTTTTAATAACATTTTTGACTTTCATTTTTAGTCCCTCTATGGGACTCGAACATGTACATGTACTTATACAATTGTAGCGCGAGAGTCACTCCAAAACTAATACCTCCTATCTTATGTGTCGCTGCGACGTCAGAAGCGGATGTTGGCGTTATGGTGATAGAGTCAGAACTTTCCTACTAATATCTGTTAAATTTTGTTGCCAGGCAACACATGGCAGCAGCAGCAGCAGCAGGGCAATGTGACAAAATGGTGCCCGACATGACAGTGGGCATAAAGCAGAGGTGTATCCATGGACATTCACTGGGCCTTATTTATAAAAAATGTTTAACGTAAGACTGTCCTTGTTGCCAATAGCAACCAGTCAGAGCTCATAACAACCAATTAGAGCCCATAACAACCAATCAGAGCTCATACCAACCTATTAGAGCCCATAGCAACCAATCAGAGCTCATAGCGACCAAACAGAGCTCATGGCAACCAATCAGAGCTCATAGCAACCAATTAGAGCTCATAGCGACCAAGCAAAGCCCATAGCAACCGATCAGAGCCCATGGCAACCAATCAGAGCTCATAGCAACCAATTAGAGCTCATAGCGACCAATCAAAGTCCATAGCAACCGATCAGAGACCATAGCGACCAATTAGAGCCCATAGAAACCAGTTAGAGCTCAGCTTAAATTTCTTACTCTGCTCTAGAGAAATGAAAGCTGAGCTCTGATTGGTTGCTATGTGCTCTGATTAGTTGCTATGAGCTCTGGCTGATTGCTATGGACTCTGATTGGTTACTATGAGTTCTGAGTAGTTGCTGTGGGCTCTGGTTGCTATGTGCTCTGATTGAATGCTATGGGCTCTGATTGGTTACTATGAGTTCTGAGTAGTTGCTGTGGGCTCTGGTTGCTATGTGCTCTGATTGAATGCTATGGGCTCTGATTTGTTGCTTATGAGCTCTGTTTTGGTCGCTTATGAGCTCTGATTGGTTGCTATGGGCTCTTGATGGTTGCTATGAGCTCTGACGGTTGCCCATGGGAATGATTGGTTGCTATGGGCTCTGAGTTTGTTGCTGTGGGCCTTTGGGCCTATGAAACCTTTTGATTGGTTGCTATGGGCTCTGGTCAAAAAACTCTGATTGGTTGCTATGAGCTCTGATTGGTTTCTTTTGGGGTTTTGATTGTTTTTGGGTCTGATAGTTGCTATGTGCCGAGTGGTTGCTAAAGGCAACAAAGCGACCCGTTTTAAATTAGTTTTTATAAAAGGGAAAGGGTTTTCGAAACCAAACAAAGAATTTGGCGGGGGAAATGGGGCCGGGGGGGGGCGGTTTCAACGCTGTGAGAAAAGCAATTACGTCCAAGGGGCGTTGCGGGACAGGAAAGCACCCGTTTAGTGGTTTCCATTGACCATACAATATAATGTACTGGGAAATCCCTCCCAAATTCTTTGTGTGGTGGAAGGTGAAAAGAAATGCAACTGCGCCATGTTTATGGAGGTTCGTGTTTATGGGGTTTTTGTAGAAATGACCAAAATTGTTTTTTTTTGGGAGAGAAACCCAAAATTAGAGTTTTTAAAAATGTTTTTACTACTTTTAAAACATTTTTTGCCCCAAATTTTTTGAAAATGAAAAAGCAGGAGAGTGAAAATGGGCGGCGGCGCGCGTAGCGCCCCGCCCAAAAAATTGCAAGGGACACCCATCCCTTTTTGGGAAACCAGCCCCTTCAAAAAACCACACCCCCCCACCTAAACTGCTAACGGCTTTTTGGGAAAAATAGCCCCGGTGATGCCCCTTATACCAGGTAGGGAGCCCCCCCTAAAGGTTTGTGCCCCTTACAGGCCCTAGATGCCCCTTGACCAAGTAGACCCCCCTTTTACCAGGTAGACCCCAAATTTTAGCCGGGTAGATGCCCCCCTTTGTTAGCAGGGTAGGTGCCCCCCCATTGTTGCCATATCCCCCCCATTGTTAGCCGGTAGGTCCCCCCCTTGTTAGCCTGGGTCCCCCCCATTGTCACCAGGTAGGTGCCCCCATCGTTTGCCAGGTAGTCCCCCATCTTTTTTCCGGGTATCCCCCATTGTTTGCCAGGTGATGTCCCCTCTGTTGAGGTAGATGTCCCTCTGTTAGCCGGGTTATGCCCCCACTTTTACCCGTGTGCCCCCATCTGTTTGCCGGGTAAAATGTCCCCTCTGTTCCAGTAGCCCCCCCTCTTTCCAGTGTCCCCCCTGTTGCCGGGTAGTGCCCCCTCTTTTTCCGGGTATGCCCCTCTGTTGCCAGGTGTCCCCCCATCGTTAGCCGGTAGTGCCCCTCTGTTCCCATAGTGCCCCTCTTTGCCAGGTAGTGCCCCTCTGTTCCCGGGTATGCCCCCATCTGTTAGCCAGGAGTGCCCCCCACTGTTAGCCAAATGCCCCCTTTTTGTTGCCGGGAAGATGTCCCCCCTGTTGCCAGGTAGATGCCCCTTGGTTGCCAGGTAGTGCCCCCTTTGTTGCCAATAGACCCCCCTCTGTTCCCAGGTAGTCCCCCCCTTTTTGCCAGGTAGTGCCCCCCTGTTCCAGGTAGTTGCCCCTCTGTTACCGGGTAGAGCCCCCAAAGCAAAAAAAATCAAAAAATAAAATCCCTTCCCTCACCCGCCCCTGCAGGGGGGCCGCTCCTGCCCGACTTTTCCGGGGGCGCAGGGGGAATGAGACAGCCGCGCGTCCCCCCCCGCCCCGCGCACTTCCCCCTGCGCCGTTGACCTTATGTAGGGCGCACACACCCGCCTACATAAGGAGAGGAGGGAAAGGGGGGAGCATCCCTCCTGCCTCTCCCCGCCCGTGAACCGGGGCGGGTGACGGCCCCCCGCTCCCCCCCGCTTCACCCCCTGTAGGAGCGGGTCCCGCGGGAAAGAGTAGCGCACCACCTACTCTGGCCGCGGTAATTTAAAGGCCCCCCCGCCGCTGGAGGGGGGCGGGGGGAAAATGCCAACTCCCCCGGAGGGGGAGGGACCCCAAATAGGGGGCCCCCCCCGCCAAAAACGGGAGAGTTGGCATGTATCTTTAAAAAAATTAAAATAATATAACAATGCGACGCGCCTTTTCCCTAAAACCATAACTTATTTTTCCCCCTGGGTGGCGCTGCGTGGTGCTTGGTCTTTGTGGGGCGAGATCTAGTTCTCATTAGCACCAGTTTGGAGTCTATGAAACTGTTACATCCTTTTTTATTCCAGATTTTCTTAGAGGCGGAATCACCAAGATAACACAATTCAGGCTTTGGGTATTATTTTTTTTTATTTTTTTAGAGCGTTCAACGTGTGAGATTATTCACATTACATTTAAATAGACTGGATGTTTGCAGATGCGGTGATGTGAAGCTATGTGTAACTTAAAAAAAATATGGCAAAAACAGGGGGTTTTAAACTTTTTAAATATTATAAATTTTAAAATTATAAAATAATATATAAAATATAATATATATATTATATATTTTAAATTTTTTTTTTTTTTTATTCTTCTTAAGTCAACATTTAGTCCTCCTGGGGATATGCGCTTGCGTGATTGCTTATCTTATATACTGAAGTAATAAGGATAATTTTAAAGTAAGATTACACAGTGACGCCCACGAATAATGACGCAGCTCTGGAGGGTAATACAGGATGTAACTCAGGACAGTACAGAAAGTATTATGTACACAGTGATGCCCACAAAAAGTGATGAGCTCTGGAAAATACAGGATGTAAAATGGATCAGACAGGAAAAAATGATGTACAATGACTGCATTGAGAAAAGTGAGGCAGCCTGGAGTATAAGGGCCATTCCACCTGCACGGGTTTTCGGCCAGTTTTTCAGCCGGTTTGCGGTTTTTCAGACCGCCTGAAAAACCGGCCGAAAATGAGCACAATTGTGCTCTATGCAAAACCTGTGCAGCAGCAAAACATTGTAGAAGCACAATCTTCAGTCCGGTTTCCCGACGGAAGATGTGCTTCTCAATGGGAGGGCTGTTCTCCGCTCATCGCGGAGAAAAGCCGTCCCCGCAGGCCGTCGGGGTACGGGCGCAAAGCAGGACAAATACCGGCCGGCAAACCGGCCGGTATTTGTCCTGTGCAGTGGGAACGCACCCTAATACTGCAGTGACTGCACCAGCAGAATAGTGAGTGCAGCTCTGGAGTATAATATGGGATAAGTAATGTAATGCTTGTACATTATCGAAAATGATAATTAATAAGGTGATATGGCCATATGCAAAGTCTTCCAGGAGTATCCCGCTGTTTTCCACAGACTGTGTGGTGAGGAGAATGAGCAGCACACCAGGCACGGCCATGTTTATAACCTCATATAAATGTAAAAGGCAAAGAAAACAGGAATATAGTAACATTCTCAGAGAACCTCAATTTACTGGGAACAGTTTCCTAATCCCGGGGCTGTTCCTGGAAGCTGCGGGCCGGGGCTGTGCATGACTCCATGTATCCCGTGCGGCGCTCCAGGCTGCTGCATTTTGCATCAATCATACAGACCTTTCCATGAATGTGACTCATATGTGTGTGATACGGATCATACACGACTACAGCAGGGATCATTAACTACACTGAGTAATGGCAGCTCTGCAACAAATTATCCGGATAACATCATATTCACTGCATCCTGGGAGCTGTGATCACAGGACAGAAACTACAGGAACGATGAGCGGAGTGTAGACTGCGCCTGTGCCCGATGCAGAAACGGCATATGTTAACTAAATAGGGCAAAGCTGGTCCAATTAGGACTATGTTTGCCCTATAGATGTCTGCTGCCCCGTCGCAGTGTCCATCAAGATACATTTTTACCTATCCCCACATTTGTCACCCAGCTTCCCTTTCACTACAGCAGTCACCCAGCTTCCCTATCACTACAGCAGTCACCCAGCTGTTCTACCATCACAGCAGTCACCCAGCTTTCTACCATCACAGCAGTCACCCAACTTTTCTACCATCACAGCAGTCACCCAGCTACCATATCACTACAGCAGTCACCCAGCTTTCTACCATCACAGCAGTCACCCAGCTTTCTACCATCACATCAGTCACCCAGCTTTCTACCATCACAGCAGTCACCCAGATTTCTACCATCACAGCAGTCACCCAGCTTTCTACCATCACAGCAGTCACCCAGCATTCCTATCACTACAGCAGTCACCCAGCTTTTCTACCATCGCAGCAGTCACCCAGCTTTTCTACATCACTGCAGTCACCCAACTTTTCTACCATCACAGCAGTCACCCAGCTTTTCTACCACACAGCAGTCACCCAGCTTTTCTACCATCACAGCATTCACCCCACTTTTCTACCATCGCAGCAGTCACCCAACTTTCTATACCTACAGCAGTCACCCAGCTTTCTACCATCGCAGCAGTCACCCAGCTTTCTATCCCTACAGCAGTCACCACTTTTCTACCACACAGCAGACCCCAGCTTTCTATCCCTACAGCAGTCACCCAGCTTTCTACCATCACAGCAGTCACCCAGCTTTCTTTTCTTTTTTTTTTAAAGTGTTTTTTATTGAGAAGAGTGATGATATAACATTCATAACAAACATCAATATACATAGCCAAGTTTTGAGCAAATGTACACAGTCTGTCGTGAACCTGACAAGTCTCTATAAGATCATTCTTCTCAAAGTTTTTGCAACTATAAAATAAATAGAAGCCGCATCTTAATATTTCCATCACTTGACCCCTATATAGTAATCCAATGACCCTTTGGCCTCGTTCACACGGATTATTTCTCTGCGGATTGGCGCCATACTCCGGGCCGGATTTGCGCTTCAGTACGGCGCCAATCCGTCCCTGTCATTACGGTAATCCACTGCTCTCATAGAGAACAGTGGATTCCATCGCTCCTCCCCGCTCGGCGAATCCGCCGCGGGGGGAGAAAGCGACATTCACATTATTTACGGCGCGACGCGCCAATAAACATGCATTGTCTTATGGGGCCGGGAGCGGCGCCCCCGCCGCGCTCCGGCCCCACCCCCGTCCCTTATTCACGGCGGATTTGTGAGCTTTCTACCATCACAGCAGTCACCCAGCTTTCTATCCCCACAGCAGGCACCCAGCTTTCTACCATCCCAGCAGGCACCCAGCTTCCCTATCATCATAGCAGGCACCCAGCTTTCCTATCCCCACAGCAGCCACCCAGCTTTCTACCAGCACAGCAGTCACTCATCTTTCTAACATCGCAGCAGACACACGCAGCAGGCACCCAGCTTTCTATCCCCACAGCAGTCACCCAGCTTTCTACCATCACAGCAGTCACCCAGCTTTCTACCATCACAGCAGTCACTCATCTTTCTGTCATCGCAGCAGCCACCCAGCTTTCTACCATCACAGCAGTCACCCAGCTTCCTATTATCACATCAGTCATCCAGCTTTCTATCCCCACAGCAGTCACCCAGCTTTCTATCCCTACAGCAGTCACCCAGCTTTCTATCCCCACAGCAGTCACCCAGCTTTCTACCATCACAGCAGGCACCCAGCTTTCCTATCCCCACAGCAGTCACCCAGCTTTCCTATCACCACAGCAGTCACCCAGCTTTTCTTTGTTGCTGAGCACTTGTAGTGATACAGGGTAAAAACACCCTACACTGCTGCATACAAGAACCTGCAGTGCTGTGAGGCCTGGGAGCGAGGGTGGCGGTTTATACCTGGACCCTGATATAGGGGGCAGCACGAAAAAGTTGTGTGCAGAATAGCTGTTCCTGCAGCTGCAGTTACTATACCTGGGGTATGACTGGGGCTGTGCCAGTATTCTGGTGTCCTTTCAGCCCCAAAACTGGCGCAGCCCCGTTCTCTAGATGTATGAGCAGGCGCACTCCAAAATAAGGAACATTTTGCGGCGCTTATGGCACTTACTAATGCGCCTAAGACGTGGGGGAGTTCTGGGGACGTTGCACCACAACCGTATTATTCTACACATATATGATGGGAGGACGGCCAAACTGGGCACATTACTGCTGGAACAGGTAGACCAAGTTACAAGGGGTTTACCTGAGCCAGAAGTGTCGTTTTGTAGCTAGAAAGTGCTAAATCTATGACCCAGAGTAGAACAGGTTCATAGATTCAGGTGCAGTCTACACTACTAATGCGTGCAAAAAAATTGACATCTGGGTAACAAAAATCATACATGTCGCCAATAGTGTAGCTGCAGCCGGGCCGTTCAGTATGTAACCAGGCGTCAGGGCAGCATCTCTGGACCCATTATCTTTGCACCACCTGGTTGACAGCAGCTGCAATAGAAAATGAAGTGATTTGATTGGGGAAACAATGGTTTGCATTTGTTTTTTTTACATTCTTTTGTGTTTCCATAGATACATTAAAGTGTTTGGGTATGTTCACACGATGTATTTCGGTGCAATATGGCCGCTGTTAAAAGTACATGCTGGCCAGTGTGTACTTTCAACAGTGCAATGGCTGTGCCTCCTATTAGTTTAGTATTCCTTGCCGTTTAAAGGGGTAGCCCCGCTACGGGAAATCCTCTTCGCCGGCCACTCGTTGCTAGCTGCAATCCGGCGCTGCATGTGAATGAGGAGGGCAGCACTAACGCCATCCTCCTCCTTCGCTTCTATGGAAGTTCTGAGTACAGCTGAGCGCACACTCAGCTATACTCAGAACTCCCATAGAAGTGAATGATGAGGACAGAGCTAGCGCACACACTCAGCTATACTCAGAACTCCCATAGAAGTGAAGGAGGAGGACAGCGCTAGTGCACACACTCGGCTATACTCAGAACTCCCATAGAAGTGAAGGAGGAGGACGGCGCTAGTGCACACACTTGGCTATACTCAGAACTCCCATAGAAGTGGAGGAGGACGGTGCTAATGCACAAACTCGGCTATACTCAGAACTCCCATAGAAGTGGAGGAGCACGGCGCTAACGCACACACTCGGCTATACTCAGAACTCCCATAGAAGTGAACGAGGAGGACGGCGCTAGAGAACACACTCGGCTATACTCAGAACTCCCATAGAAGTGAACGAGGAGGACGGCGCTAGAGAACACACTCGGCTATACTCAGAACTCCCATAGAAGTGAAGGAGGAGGACGGCGCTAGCGCACACACTCGGCTATACTCAGAACTCCCATAGAAGTGAAGGAGGAGGACGGCGCTAGTGCACACACTTGGCTATACTCAGAACTCCCATAGAAGTGGAGGAGGTCGGTCCTAATGAACAAACTCGTATATACTCAGTACTCCCTTAGATTTGGAGGAGCACGGCGCTATCGCACACACTCGGCTATACTCAGAACTCCCATAGAAGTGAACGAGGAGGACGGCGCTAGAGAACACACTCGGCTCAACTCATAACTCCCATAGACGGGAAACAGGAGGACGGCGATAGAGAACACACTCGGCTATAATCAGAACTCCCATAGAAGTGAAGGAGGAGGACGGCGCTAGCGCACATACTCGCCTATACTCAGAACTCCCATAGAAGTGAAGGAGGAGAACGGCGCTAGCGCACATACTCCCCTATACTCAGAACTCCCATAGAGGTGAATGAGGAGGATGGAGCACACACTCGGCTATACTCAGAACTCCCATAGAAGTGAATGAGGAGGAAGGTGCACACACTCGGCTATACTCGGAACTCCCATAGAAGTGAAGGAGGAGGACGGCGCTAGTGCACACACTTGGCTATACTCAGAACTCCCATAGAAGTGGAGGAGGACGGTGCTAATGCACAAACTCGGCTATACTCAGAACTCCCATAGAAGTGGAGGAGCACGGCGCTAACGCACACACTCGGCTATATTCAGAACTCCCATAGAAGTGAAGGAGGAGGACGGCGCTAGAGAACACACTCGGCTATACTCAGAACTCCCATAGAAGTGAATAAGGAGGACGGCACTAGTGCACACACTCAGCTATACTCAGAACTCCCATAGAAGTGAATGAGGAGGATGGCACTAGTGCACACACTCGGCTATAGTTGGTACTCCCATAGAAGTGAATAAGGAGGACGGCACTAGTGCACACACTCGGCTATGCTTGGTACTCCCTTAAAAGTGAATGAGGAGGACGGCGCTAGCACACACTCGGCTATACTCGGAACTCCCATAGAAGTGAATGAGGAGGACGATGCTAGCGCACACACACTGCTATACTCGGAACTCCCATTGAAGTGAATGAGGAGGACGGTGCTAGCGCACACACACTGCTATACCCGGAACTCCCACAGAAGTGAATGAGGAGGATGGCTCATTCACATGCAGAGCCGGACCACAGCCAGCAACGAGCAGCCAGGGAAGAGGATTTGCCGAACCGGGACTACCCCTTTAAGAACCCGGAAGAAGTGACAAGTCACTTCTTTTTATGGGCACACAGTACACGCTGGGAAACATGAGCATTTTACATAGCACTAAGTGAGTGCTATGATTTTACCGTATTTACAGAGATTACTTTGGTGCAATCACATGTAGAAATATACCTCACAAATAAGCCGTGTGAACGGGGCCTTAGACTGAAAATGACAGTTCAGCCTATTGCCCTACAGCATTGATCCAAAGGAAGGCAGAACCCCCATGAGATAGAAACCGATTCTCACTTTAGGCTGTGATCACACGGCTTAATTGCGGGATGTATTTCGCCCGTAATTACGCCGTGTGGACGGGGGCGGGGGGCAGCTCTCCGGCCCCATAGACATTCATTACTAGCAGCGCGTATACGCCGTGTTACTTTCTCCACCCGCGGCGTATTCGCCGAGCAGGGAGAGGAGACGTAATCCATAGTTCTCTATGAGAACTGTGGATTACCGTAATGAATGGGACGTTTTCAGCCCGTAATTGGTGCACTTCGGCGCGAAATACGGTCTGAAATACGGCCCATTTTAAGCCGTGTGAACCTAGCCTTAGATCCGTCTCTGGGACCGACAGGACGGACCCAGAGACGGATCTAAACAATTAGCAGTGACTTTATCACTGCGGTCTATGAGGAAGACGCAGCGGTGTTCACATGAGAGATCGCCGCTGCGTGTTCCCCTCCTGCCCGTCGGCTCCGTCTTTGAAAGAATTGCATGTCAATGGAAACATGCAGCGGCGATCTCTCATGTGAACACCGCTGCGTCTTCCTCATAGCCATTGTAACACAGAGTGAAAATGCTGTGTGAACAAGCCCTAACAGAGCAGTGCCCGCTGGAGCTCCAAAGCCAAGATGGCGCCTGCTTCCTGCGCTAGTGCCAAGCACTGGCTGCATCTTAGTAGTCGGTTCTTCTACCTCTGGTACATGTCCGTCCCTAATCGGAGACTAGGCCCGCACTGGCCACATACAATGAGGCGGTGGGCCGGATCCAGCCTGCAGGCCTTCAGCGTCACACATGTGGACTAGATCATGCGATGACTTTTATAATACACAGCAATATGTGACGGTACATTACTATACCGCTATAGGGCAGAGTGGATGGGAGAAGTTACATCAGGCATCCTCAAACTGCGGCCCTCCAGCTGTTGGGAAACTACAACTCCCATCAGTCCCACTGTTATAGATGATATAAATGCATGATGGGAGTTGTAGTTTCCCAACAGCTGGAGGGCCGCATATTGAGGATGCCTGTGTTACATGTTTCTGCTCCTAGACTGTGGGAAGCAGGGAAACTGTCCTTTTCTGTTATGTGTTGTGAGTGAAGACCTAGTCCACTCCACTCCAGATCTTGAGTTAATTACACTAATTAGGAGACACCTGGGAGAGCTCTTAAGAGGTGAGGGCGGTTTAGGCTCCTGCTGGTTCTTTTCCTCCCAGCTTGGAGAACATGTGCTGCTGACCTGTGGAGCTGAGTAAACTGGTATGAATGCTGGGGTATAGTGAGGGGTGGTGATGTTTACAGGATAAGTAATGAATGTACAGTGACTGCACCAGCAGAATAGTGAGTGCAGCTCTGGAGTATAATACAGGGTGTAACTCAGGATCAGTACAGGATAAGTAATGTATGTACACAGTGACTGCACCAGCAGAATAGTGAGCGCAGCTCTGGAGGATAATACAGGATGTAACTCAGGATCAGTACAGGATAAGTAATGTATGTACACAGTGACTGCACCAGCAGAATAGTGAGCGCAGCTCTGGAGGATAATACAGGATGTAACTCAGGATCAGTACAGGATAAGTAATGTATGTACACAGTGACTGCACCAGCAGAATAGTGAGTGCATCTCTGGAGTATAATACAGGATGTAACTCAGGGTCAGTACAGGATAAGTAATGTATGTACAGTGACTGCACCAGCAGAATAGTGAGTGCATCTCTGGAGTATAATACAGGATGTAACTGGATCAGTACAGGATAAGTAATGTATGTACAGTGACTGCACCAGCAGAATAGTGAGTGCAGCTCTGGAGTATAATACAGGATGTAACTCAGGATCAGTACAGGATAAGTAATGTATGTACAGTGACTGCACCAGCAGAATAGTGAATGCAGCTCTGGAGGATAATACAGGATGTAACTCAGGATCAGTACAGGATAAGTAATGTATGTACACAGTGACTGCCCCAGCAGAATAGTGAGTGCAGCTCTGGAGTATAATACAGGATGTAACTCAGGATCAGTACAAGATAAGTAATGTATGTACACAGTGACTGCACCAGCAGAATAGTGAGTGCAGCTCTGGGGTATAATACAGGATGTAACTCAGGGTCAGTACAGGATAAGTAATGTATGTACACAGTGACTGCACCAGCAGAATAGTGAGTGCAGCTCTGGGGTATAATACAGGATGTAACTCAGGGTCAGTACAGGATAAGTAATGTATTTACACAGTGACTGCACCAGCAGAATAGTGAATGCAGCTCTGGAGGATAATACAGGATGTAACTCAGGATCAGTACAGGATAAGTAATGTATGTACACAGTGACTGCACCAGCAGAATAGTGAATGCAGCTCTGGAGGATAATACAGGATGTAACTCAGGATCAGTACAGGATAAGTAATGTAAGGACAGTGACTGCACCAGCAGAATAGTGAGTGCAGCTCTATAGTATAATACAGGATGTAACTCAGGATAAGTAATGTATGTACCCAGTGACTGCACCAGCAGAATAGTGAGTGCAGCTCTGGAGGATAATACAGGATGTAACTGGATCAGTACAGGATAAGTAATGTATGTACACAGTGACTGCACCAGCAGAATAGTGAGTGCAGCTCTGGAGGATAATACAGGATGTGACTCAGGATCCGTACAGGATAAGTAATGCATGTACAGTGACTGCAGCAGCAGAATAGTGAGTGCAGCTCTGGAGTATAATACAGGATGTAACTCAGGATAAGTAATGTATGTACAGTGACTGCAGCAGCAGAATAGTGAGTGCAGCTCTGGAGGATAATACAGGATGTAACTGAGGATCAGCACATGATCAGTAATTTATGTACAGTGACTGCACCAGCAGAATAGTGAATGCAGCTCTGGAATATAATACAGGATGTAACTCAGGGTCAGTACAGGATAAGTAATGTATGTACACAGTGACTGCAGCAGCAGAATAGTGAGTGCAGCTCTGGAGGATAATACAGGATGTAACTGAGGATCAGTACAGGATAAGTAATGTAATGTATGTACAGAGTGACTGCACCAGCAGAATAGTGAGTGCAGCTCTGCAGTGTAATACAGAATGTAACTCAGGAGCAGTACAGGATAAGTAATGTATGTACAGTGACTGCACCAGCAGAATAGTGAGTGCAGCTCTGGAGGATAATACAGGATGTAACTGAGGATCAGTACAGGATAAGTAATGTAATGTATGTACACAGTGACTGCACCAGCAGAATAGTGAGTGCAGCTCTGGAGGATAATACAGGATGTAACCCAGGATCAGTACAGGATAAGTAATGTATGTACACAGTGACTGCACCAGCAGAATAGTGAGCGCAGCTCTGGAGGATGACACAGGATAAGTAATGTATGTACAGTGATTGCAGCTCTGGAGTACAGGGTTAGTGGTGCCCTCTCCTGTACTCTACTCTATAGGAGGTGCTGGAGTCGCCGCCGCCGCTCCTACATGTAAGGCTCGCAGGCTCCGCCCCGTCAGACACTCGATCACATGACGCCGCTTTATTTTTACACTGTAAGACGCACATAAATAATGTTCTCCATGTAAGGAAAGCGGAAGTGCCGCCATCTTGCTCCTCCTAGACGGTCCCTGGCCTCTTTTCACCTGCCGCCGCCATCTTGCCACACCCTTTCTCCTGAGGTCACATCAGGTCATTTTCCAAGCGCACAGCCCATCTTGCTACTCCCGGCGGGCGGAGGATCCAGAGAAGCCTCCCGGTGACCGGCGGCCTGGGCTCGGCTCGCTCCTGCTAATAACCTCGCTTTTCCTCCGTATCTCGGGCTCAGTAGAGCGTAATGTCTAGAGACTACGCCCCCCAAGAGGAGGCGCCCAGCACTGGGTGTACAAAGATGGCGTCACTTCCGCGTCCTCTCCAGTCGGGGGCCGCGGGGGCCGCTGGGAGAGTTGGTGGCAGCGGGGCCGGTGCGGGGTGACCGCAGGAGACCCCGGACCCGGCCTCACTGGCGGCGGCGCCTCATTAATATGCAGACTCATTAGCATAATGCCCTGTGTGTAGAGGGAGCGGCGGCGACGGCGTGCGCGGCGGAGACGAGCGGAGTGCGGCCTGGACGGGATGGGGGACAGCAGGGGTGAGTGTGCGCTTTGTTGTACTGCCCGGGGCTGGCGGTGCCTGCTGGGGGTGGTAGTGCTGGAGGGAGGATGCTGAGAGGTGTAGTTACAGCTAGATGGGGGAGGAGGCTGCACTCATGCTGGGGGTTGTAGTACCCCAGGATGGTGAGGGTTGTAGTACTGCAGGTAGGTTACATAGTGGTAATAGAGCATGCTGGGGACTGTAGTACTGGTAGCTAATACAGGATCAGGATGGTGCAGGTTGTAGTACTGTAGGTAGGTTATATGGAGGTAATATAGCATGCTGGGGGTTGTAGTACTGCAGGTAGGTTACATAGTGGTAATAGAGCATGCTGGGGGTTGTAGTACTGGTAGCTAATACAGGATCAGGATGGTGCAGGTTGTAGTACTGCAGGTAGGTTATATGGAGGTAATATAGCATGCTGGGGGTTGTAGTACTGGTAACGAATACAGAGATCAGGATGCTGAGAGTTGTGATATTGCTGCAAGATGATGACTTGGGGACTACTGAGATTTGTAGTTACTGGGGCACTGGATGGTGAGGGTTGTAGTACTGCCAGTAGAGGAGTAATAAAGCATGCTGGGGGTTGTAGTAGATGTAACTTCTAGTGGGCATGGGGTGGTGAGCAGGTAGATGCTACATGAGCAGCATAGCATGTGGGGGGAACAGGATAGTGAGAGTTGTAGTTTGTGTGTGATTAATAGAGCATGCTGGGAGTAGTGCTACAGGTCACTTGGGGGCATAAGAAGGTGAGAGTTGTAGTATTGCTGGAAGATGATGGATCGTGGGGATGGCTGGGATTTGTAGTACTGCGGGTAGTTCATGGGGCATAGGATGGTGAGGGTTGTAGTACTGCTAGTAGATGAGTGATGGGGCATGCTGTGAGTTACAGTACATGTAGCTACTGGTGAGCAGGTAGTTGCTACATGGGCAGTAGCTAAGGGGGAACAGGATAGTGAGAGTTGTAGTATGAGTAATAGTGTGTTGGGAGTAGTGCTACAGGTCACAGGCACAGGATAGTGAGAGTTGTAGTGCAAGTATGTGTGAATAATAGAGCGTGCTGGGAATAGTGTTACAGGTCACTTAGGGGCACGGGATGGTGAGAGTTGTAATATTGCTGTCATATGACGGATCATGGTGATGGCTGGGATTTGTAGTACTGCGGGTAGTTCATGGGGCACAGGATGGTGAGTGTTGTAGTACTGCCAGTAGATAAGTGATAGGGAATGCTGAGTTATAGTACAGGTAGCTAAGGTGAGTTTTAGTATTACAGATCTATTCTTTGAGTAATAGAGAATGCTGGGAGTTGTAGTGTAGAAAGCTAATTGAGGGCATAGGATAGTGAGTTGTAGTGCTGCCAGTAAATGAATGGTAGGGTAGTTGATAGGGGCCATGGGATGGTGAGAGTTGTAGTATAAGTATATGTGAGTAATAGAGCGTGCTGCGAGTAGTGCTACAGGTCACTTAGGGGCAGGGGATGGTGAGAGTTGTAGTGCTTCTAGTAGATGAGTGGTAGGGTAGCTAACGGGGCATGGTGAGAGCTGTATTGCAGATAGGTGAATACAACTGGGAGTTGTAGTTCAGAGATGAAGGTGCATGCTGGGGTTTGTAGTACTGTAGGAAGGCAATGCGGCACCACATGAGTTTAGAACTGCAGGTAGAAGGTGGATGAGCAGTATAGCATGCTGGGAGTGCTAGTGCAGGTTTCTAGAAGATAGTGAGACTTCTACACAGATGTTATGGGGCATGCTGGGAGTTTTACTTCAGAGAAAATAGAAGTGCCTGTTGGGGATTGTAGTACTGTAGCTGGTTTATGGGATGGTGAGAGTTGTAGAGCTGCAGGTAGGTGATGGGTAAGAAATATAGCATGCTGGGAGTTATAGTACAGGTAACTAATGGGGTAGACTGGTGAGAGTTGTAATACTGTGGGCTGAGTCCTAGTGCATGCTGGGGTTTGTGGTACTTTAGATGGTCATTGGCACTGAATGGTGGTTGAATTATTGCAGGCAGAGGATACATAGCCCTGGAGCCTGCTGGGAGTTATACTGTACAGGTGGCGGTGGTGTAACAGTGCAATGCTGGGAGTTGTAGGACTGTAGGTGGCTCATCAGAGGGAGATTGGGGGGATGGTGATATTTTTAGTATTATGGGGGGGGGGGGGGGTGATGGCCGAATCTTGCAGGATACTGGGAGTTGTAGTGCTGTAGGTAAAGGAGCTCAGGATGGTGAGAGCTGTAGTACTGCAGGTAGAGGATGGGAGTCAGGGAAAGCTGGGGTTGTGCATTGTTGGACGCTGGGACTTGTAGCTGTAGCTACTGGGGTGGGTTGTTCATGGTTGCAGTATTGCAGGTAGATTATAGGTATGATGGGGGTTTTACTGTAGAGATGGTAGAGGGACAACATTACCTTCTGGGACTTGCAGTACTATGTGCAGCTATTGGGGGTGGGGGTTACAGTTCTTGTATTATAGGTAGATGATGGGATATGCTGGGGGATAATTCCCCGGGACTCGAATATGTGTGCTGCTTTTGGGGGGTGGGGGGGGTTTCGGGTTATTTTACAGCTGAAAAGGGGGTGAGGGGAAGTGGGGTTTACTGTCATCTTGGAGTTGGGACTTGTAGTACGGTGTGCTGCTATTGGGGGGAGGGTGTTTAGGGTTGTTACAGATGATGGGAGTAATGGGATATGCTGGGAGTTGTATGTCAGTACTAGAGGTCGATCTTGGCTTTGGACTTGTTTTACGTGTGTAGCTATTGCGGGTGAGCTTATAGTTCTTGTATTATAGGTAGATGATGGGAGTGATGGGATATGCTGAGGTGGTTCGTAAAATACTAAGGGCGTGCTGGATGCTGGATTTGTAGTTACTTTTTGGGTGTGTTGGGGTTTGGGGGTTTATGGTTTTTGTATTCAGTAGATATGGGATACGCTGGGGGTTGTACTATGGAAGTGGTAGAGGGAGAGCATTGCCTGCTGGGACTTGTAGTAATACAGGTAGATGATGGGCGTGATGGCATACTCTGCGGGTTGGTTTGTAGCAATGGTAGAGGGAGAACATTTCCTGCTGGGAGTTGTGGCTCCCAGATTATAGGGAGCTGAGGGCTTTTGCTGGGTTTTTCTTTTTTTTGTTTTAATAGGTATCCATTGCCCCTTGGGGGCATCCATTGCCCCCCGGGACCCCAGAGCGGGGCGCACGGTCTTCCATACCAGGTGCTGAGCGTCCTCCTAATCCCTGTGGAGGGGCCCTGGTGTCCTTCATATATTATCCGCACTCCGGATTATGTCAGCTATAATCACCGTCCAGACGGAGGATCGTGGAGTAAAATGGTGAAGGTTATTCTCAGAACGGAGTGATGTGGCCCCCATAGCAGAGCCCCTGGGGAGTGCGCCCCCCCCCCCCCCCACCACGTCCCGTAGACCCAAGGGAAATCCAGCTTCAGTCAGTAGTCTTGTACCGCAGTCACATTGGTACAAACTTTTGCAGTTTTATATGCCAAGTGGGTGGGGCTTAATTGGAGGGGCGGGGCTTCCCACATTGAAGGATATTGTAAGATTTAGGCCATATGTGTTGGTTTTGGACGGGCACAGGCGCTCGCGGCTCCTCAGTAACGTGTCCCATCTTCCTCCGGCAGAGGTCTGTCAGACGGGCGCGGTGGGCACCAGTTTAGGTACATTTCCCCCTTCCGTGTTTCCTCGCCAGGATCTCTGCTTGCTTTCAGTGATTGGACAGTCTGAGATTGTTTCCTACAAAATGAGGCCATCACTATGGCCCTGATCTAGAGTAGTGTGACCGTGGCCTTACACCCGGGTCCTCTGATCAGTCCTGACACACTGTAACGTCACTGCTGCTGCGCCTCCAGGATTGTGAGGTTTAATGTCCTCTCCTTTCTTTCCACAGTTTGTCAAAGCCCAGACACCTCCTCGCTGAGTCCGCCCTTGGGGCGCCCGTTGTGTGACACCCCTCCTCCCAGCGCTCCCTTGCACCCTTCCATGATCGGATCTGCAATGACCTCCTCGGTGAACTCCCCTCTCGGAAGTCTTGGCTCCCCCTTTCCTGTTATCAACTGTGCCGTGGGCTCCCCTGGGATTCCGGGCACCCCGTCTATAGGGTACGGCCCTGTCAGCAGCCCCCAGGTAAGTGCCTGTCTCTATAGATCAGTCTATGGAGGCAGTGGTCATAGAAACTACTCAGTTAGGGAGATTTGGTTGAAATTTCAGGATGAACATAACTTCTTACCTTTTAGATGCACTTGTCCAACTGTTCCAGTTTTCCACAACTTGCTGACCTGTAACAAGGAGCTTAATGGCAAAATTCCCAAAAGGTGTTTGGTTCTTGAATCGCCCAATACATTTAGGGGATCAGTTTGAATTGGTCAAAATGTGAACAGCATGATGAGGAGCACTGTTTAATGCCCAAGATGATGCCTTCAATTGATCAGCAGGACCTCGCCATAGCAAATGCTTAAAGTAGGATGCTCTCAGACGGAAGTGGCCACTAAGGTTAAAGTGTCATCAGCAGGTTGTATCAGAGATAGACTGGAGGAGTCACAGAAAGGCAAAGAAGTGGACATCCTTTGGCTCCATCACACACTGATGACCGCTTCATTGTAACCAATGCCCTGCGGAGCCGGATGAGGAATGCCGCACAACTCCAGGCAGGTTTAAGGGAGGTGAGAGGCGACCAAGTGTCCCCTTAGACCATTCGTAACCGTTTACATCAGTGTGCTAGATGATTGGATTGGCAAAGATACCAGGCCCAGCTGATGCATAGCGTCTCCTTGACGTCTCCAACATCATTGGCGGCCGTTTCTGCTCAGTCACTCGACTTTCATCACTGAACAGCACTTAGGACCACTGGTCCCTCGTCCAGCGTAGATGTTCCTTGGCCCATACGATGATGCCTGGGCCTTTTGGTGCGGTCAGGTCGTCTAGCACACAGACCGCGCTGATGTAAACAGTTACTAATGGTCTGACGTGACTTGGTTGCCTCTCACCTCCCTGAAACATGCCTGGAGTTGTGCGGCACTCATCATCGGGATCCGCAGGGCACTGGTTACAGATGACCACTTCTTTGCCTTTCTGTGACTCTTCCAGTCTCTCTGTATCTCTAACAACCTGCTGACACTCTAAGCTCAGTGGCCACTTCCGTCTGAGAGCATCCTGCTTGAAGCCTGGCAATGGTGAGATACTGTTGGTCAGTTGTAAGGTGTTGTCTAAATCACCCTAAATGTATTGGGCGATTCAGGGATCAAACGGGTGTTGTGAATTTTGCCATTAAGCTCCTTGTTACAGATCAGCAAGTTGTGCAAAAAGTCCTGGAACACTGAACAGTTGGACACGTGCATCTGATAGTGAAAGTGAATGGGGCTGGCCGGGGGCCGCCTCGCCCGTACTTCTAAAACACACGGTGTATTGCAGCGCGTACAGTGCGCACCCCAATATGCCGTGTGAACAAACCCCAACTCTGTGTTGTGCTCTTCCTCTGTTACTCCTCCTAGAAATGTTACTGAATCAGTCACATGGGTGTTACATTCCCAGTTTTCGAAGGGGCGTGTCCATGCCTTCCCCGACTGTCAATAATTGGACAGTGACAGTGTGCAGGACGACCCTTCCCCTAATTGGTAACGCCCAGCTGTCAGATTGGTAATATTTCTTGAATATTAACAGAGGAACAACACAGACTTATGAAAACCAAAAGCTCAGGAAAGACTTAACCCCTTAACCTGAACACCTGAAAAGTAGTTAATGACAGAATGTTTTTTTTAGTTTTTTGCCTCCTTGTGTTTCAACAGTTGTAACTTTTTTTTTTTTTTTTCAATGACGCAGTTGTATGAGGCCTCATTTTATTCGGGACAAGTTGTAATTTTTGAAGGGTTAGTTTAAGTTTAATTATAAATAATTGCAGTTTTTTTTTTTTTTTTTTAATTTTGTGTTAATTTTTTTTACACCATCCACATTTCACACTTAACCTGTAGAATTAATCTAACAAGTTATTACGGTCGTGTGGATACCTAATATGTGTAGGTTTTTTGTGAGTGTAATTTATGCACAATTTTTTATTAAATATTTATTTTTTATTCCTTTTATTTTACACTTTGTTTTTTACTTTTTTTGAATCCCCTGAAGGGAGAACTGTTACTTTTTAATAATTTTTTTTTTTACACTTAGTAATGTATTAGCATATTCATATATGCTAATACATTATAATCTGTGTCAGTCTGACACAGGCAGTGATCAGGACAGCACACAGACTGTCCTAGTCACTGGCTTAGTACACAGACAGCTCTGGGGCTACTCTAGGTCCCCAGGGCTGACTGTGCAGCCGTTCCCCGGGCTCTGTCGGGTCACCGGGTGTTTCGATCACCCGACAGAGCAGCGGAACCCTTTGATTGCGCTGTGGTGACTATCCACCACAATCAAATGGTTAAAGCATGGGGAGCGGAGATTTCCTCCGCTCCCCGGTGCTCGCAGGAGATGCTCTGGGATCGGGGCTGTGTAGTACAGCCCTGATCCCAGTGCAGCTGCGGCGCCGGGCACCGCAAACTCCGATGTCTGCAGCGACATCTAAAGCCGGCGGGCGGCCGTTAAGTGGTTAAAGGGGATTGTCTGGGCCAAAGTTTCTGCTGCTGTAATAGAAGTAAAAAAAACAAAAACAAAACACCCTTCTCCTCCCTTATGCAATGTCATGGTCACTTCTGGTTATATCTGGCGGTCAGTTCGTGTCCAGTCACTAATTGGCTGAGGTGGTCATGTGACATTGCTTGTAGTCATCATTGGTAACGGAATGGCTCAATCACTGATACCAGGCAATGGCATGTGACCACAGGATCCAACTGCTGGGTGTAAACAGAAGACCGGAGAGGAGTCCGCGCCAGAATGGTGCAGAGTATGGAGGGTTTTTATTTTTATAGCATCACCGCTGCTTTAAGAAGATCCCTTTATCAATGTAGCCTAATTATCACATAGTGAGAGGTTCTGCAACTTTCTTATGCACTTTGAAAATCTGTTTCCAAGATCTCTGCTTGCTGTCAGCAGAAGTAGCCTTATGTACCTTCAGAGTTTGTAAACCTGCACTGCTTGCGTCCATCAGACGCGGGTGCACGGCTCACTACGTCACTTGGGCTTTCGGTGTAAATTTCCAGGGCAGATCTGCAGGCGAATGTGCAATATAAATCCAAAGCAAATTGTTTGAATTAATCTGTCAAAGGTTCTGTTTGGAGCCTCTGTTGCAAAAGGGCCACCGGACCGGTTTTGAACAGCAATGGGGCTTTAAGGGGTTGTCTCGCTACAAGGATTGCTGCTTTTTATGTTAAAGATCTTGCAAAAACAAGTCGCTTTGCAATATGTGTCCATTAACAGAGTCCTACCTATTCTAGATATATCCCCCCTTGTATGGGTGCATCAGCTCCTCAGGTCACTATAGCTAAGACCTGTTTGGGTCTATCCTATAGGGGGTACCAGCACTGGTTGCTTTAGCTACAGATCAGTTTGATCTATACTGATAGGCTGCCAGCACTGGTTGCTATAGCTACAGACCTGTTAGATCTCTCCTGATAGGCTGCCAGCACTGGTTGCTATAGCTACAGACCTGTTAGATCTATACTGATAGGCTGCCAGCACTGGTCGCTATAGCTACAGACCTGTTAGATCTATACTGATAGGCTGCCAGCACTGGTTGCTATAGCTACAGACCTGGCTTCTACTGCAGTCTAATAGAAGCCAATAAACACGCCACCGAATTCAAAATGAAACCAAGAAAACAGGACGTGTCAATGCAGTGAGACAACCCCTTTAATGGATTTGATTGACTAGAATGGGTCAATCTGTTTTCTTCATGGGAAATTTTTATATATTTTTTTTTCCCTGTGTTGCTCCCAACCAAATTTGTGATTTGTGTGAACCTCTGACGCTGATTTGGGCCAATCCGGAACAATATTCATTGAAGTTGCAGTGAGAAGCTGCGAGGCGTCCACTTACCCGATGCTGCAGGTCTGAGGTCACATCAGTATCTGCAGCGGGTGGGTGAGATTTGTTACAATCTCATCTGTTAGCCGGCTGCTCAATGGGCTGCAGATGTTGTGGGTGCTAGCCGAATCTGCAACTCTTCATCCAATGCCACTTCACAGGGGATGTCCACACTCTTTTTTTTTTTTTTTTTTTTTATTTTTTTTTATATGCATCTGACACCCAGATTAAGATCTATAGGGTGTGATCCTGCTGCGCTTGGGTACATTTTCCGCAGTGCTTTTTTGTATTGAAAAAACGTCCCCTATGTTCACACGGCTTAAATTGGGACGTATTTCAGCCCCTATTTGGCGTCGTAGTTGCGCTCTAATACAGGCGAGATACGTCCCAGTCATTACGGTAATCCACAGTTCTCATAGAGAACTATGGATTACGTCTCCTCTCCCCGCTTGCACAATAAGAGATAAGTGACATGTCAATTACTAGCGGCGAATACGTGCCACTAGCAATGAATGTCTATGGCCCAGTCCCCCACCCCGTGGGAGTCGCCGCGGGCTCCCGAAGTCCTGGTGTAATTGCGGGGCATAATTATGGCGTGTGAACATACCCATAGGGTATCTCGCCCCGTTGTGCGCGCTGTCCGCCGGCCGAAATACGTCCCAATTTAAGCCGCGCGAACGTCCCCTTAGGGTATGTTGATGCAACGGATTTGGACGCAGAATTGTCACCATCCAAATCTGCACCAAAACCTCGCCTCGCACCGTATCAGACAAGGTTTACACCCATACAAATGAATAGCCAAGGCAAAAAACACGGCGAAAAAAACAGACCCCAAACATGTCAAAAATGGCTCCCAAGGTTTTGAAACTTTCCATTGATTCCTTTGGGGAATTTCAGCGCTGAAAATGCATCATGAATGGACATGGCACCTAAAACGCGTGTAAAAACCTCGTGTGAACTACATCGCTGTTTTGCATAGGAATCAATGAAAATATACTGGGGACATTTTGGAGGCTGTTTTGGAAGCGGAAACGCTCCGAAAAACAGCGTCAAAATCAACTGTGAACAAACCCTTGGGGCATGGGTGTCAAACTGCGGCCCTCCAGCTGTTGGGAAACTACAACTCCCATCATGCCCACTGTTATAGATTATACAAATGCATGATGGGAGTTGTAGTTTGACACCCCCTGCCTTAGGGACTGTTCACACGGCTTAAATTGCTGCGCATTTCACGTATTTGCGCTTTATATGCAGTGAAATGCGCGCTGCAATTAAGGTAATTCATAGCTCAGAGCTATGGATTGCGCAGGGGGAGAATTGACATGTCACTTGTTCACGGCGCATAATGCCAATGGGGTCGGGCGGCTAGCGCTCCTCCTCCCTTCCACCGTGGTTCCAGAACACATGGCGCAATAAGGGTATGTTCACACGGCATCTTGCCATCTGAACGGACCTGGAGACTCGTCTATCACTGTGGACTATGAGGAACACGCAGCGGCTTTCACATGAGAGATCGCCGCTGCGTGTTTCCATCGTGCCTGTCGGGTCCGGCTTTCGGATGCGATCCAAGAATTGCTTGTCATTTCCTCACTCGTGAACGTCGCTGCGTATCTGTCATTGCCGGCAGTGATCAAGTCACTGCTAATTGTTAGATGCGTCTCTGGGTCCGTTCTGATGGATCCAAAGACACATAGGAAAAGCAGATGTTCACACGGATGCAAGACGCCGTGTGAACGTACCCTTAAAGGGGTTTTGCCACGAAGTGAGTTCATTAGCTCTTAATCTGCTCAGGAGAGACTATAAACAAAGCACAGCAGCCTCGCAGGGGAGAGGGATGGAGGCTGAGCTGTAAGGGAGTGTTGTGCAATGTGTACTCAAATAATTACATTAGAACCAGTGGATTCTCTATACAAAAGACACAACCTCTTTCTCCACAGCCCCTTGCAAGCTCTCATGTTCCCCGTCATCAGATAAGAAGTGCAAATACGCAAGCAGGCCAGATCAGCTCCTGGTCGTGTCTACTGTAAACTTTTAAGTAACTAAGGGCAGGTAAGACAGCATGTAGCTCACAGGCTTGACTTTTTGTAATCACATATATTTAGAAAAGTGATTGAATACCCATTTTGGAGGATCCCACGTCAACATTACATCGTGGCAAAACCCCTTTAAATGTCCAAGAACAAGAGGGAGACATTTCAGACTCTGGTTTCATAAACAGTGAATGTTTCCACTGACAACAAGCGGAGGTCTTAAAACTGGTTTATAAGTAAACCCCAATCCTACATAGAGCAGCAGCGCTTACAGCTTATGGTTCCCACCATAGACATTGGCATACAGATGGGTTATGCCATCAAAGCCCGAAGGGTGCAGGTCCCACCTCTGGAACCTGCACCTATCTTCGGAATAGGCCCCTGAAATTGTAGGCTCAGCATAGAGCTGGTCAGGAGTGCACACACCTCTCCCCTTTATTCTATGGGAGTTTTGAGTACAGGTGAATGCACTGTACTAGGAACTGCCATAGAACAGAAGTTCTGCAGTCTATAGTGTCCTCAGTCTATGGTGGGAAGGCCCCTTTAGTGGTTAACCCCTACCTGACGTGACCCCAAGCTGTCGGGGCAGGGAGCGGACCTCTCCTACACAGCGAGTGGCTGCTGTTTCAGTGGCTTTCCAACAGATTTGCCTGCTGCGCCCCTCTCTGCGCTACAAAAAAATGAATTGGTGTTCCCTGCCGGGCCCTCGCTGGTGAAGTCCCTTTCAGAGCTTGAGACACAGCCAGTCATGCCCTCCATGTAAGGCAGGCATCCTCAAACTGCGGCCCTCCAGCTGTTGGGAAACTACAACTCCCATCATGCATTTATGTAATCTAGAACAGTGGGCATGATGGAAGTTGTAGTTTCCCAACAGCTGGAGGGCCGCAGTTTGAGGATGCCTGATGTAAGGGTATGTTAACGTGGTGTCTTAGACCATATTTCGTAATTCCGCCGCAATAGACATGAAATGCGTCCCGCAATTATGGTAATTCATCGCTCTTTGGAAGTGTTCTACGACGCGTTTTGAACGTCGGGTGAAAGAATTGACCTGTAACTTCTTCCTGGTGTTGTCGTGCCAGGGGATAATAGAAGTGAATGGGGCCACACCTCCTCCCCCCAACCGTTTAGATGTAGGCTCTGGCCAGCGCGTCATTCGAAAACACCCGGTGTACTGGGGTGCATATAGTGTGCGCCGCAATAAGCCGTGTGACCATAGCATAAGAGGAGGACCTGAGGTCAGCAATCGCCTGCAGGGTCACATGAGCATTAGGGACCACAGGAGCTGGGACAGTGGCCATAAGAGATGTACTGGTTCATGGAGAGAACTGCCAACAGGTTATTGATACAAGGACTGTAGTGATCTATGTGGTAATCAGACCAAAATGCAGATCACCATGAAATGTGGAGATATAGTCAATCAAGAAATATACCACACGACCAACCTATGGACCACGTATGGCTGAAATATTCAGCAGGATAGCAATGGAAGTACATCTATAATGGGATACACAGTAACACTTCACCTGGATAATACTCCTTGATAGGCATTTATAGCACAATTCTTTAGTTAAATAGTGGTGTATAGGCATATAGCAAGATAAGAGTACTTGACCAGAGTTGATGCAGGGAGTTCACAACACCCGACACGTTTCGATTGTGCTTCTGGGGGGCTGTCGGATGCCACAGTCAAAAGCACCTGTTGGATCAGTTGATGGATGTGAGGGGCTGAGAGGTTGGCACCTGAGTGCAGAAAAGCCTTTTCCCATTGATCATATTCAATCAGTTGCCGACTGCCTGTTAACATCCCACTTCGAGCTAACACTGCGTTTTTTAGATGTTTGGGTACGTTTTTCGGACCCAACATATTTAACAATGTTCCTGTGATTACATTAGTTTCTATGTAAAACTCTTATCGGCGTTCAAAACGCGTGATCGGCGATACATGTTTTACATGCGTCTTTCTGATCGTTCACAGAATTGACATGGCAATTCTTGATCCATTTTACACAGCAGACGCTCTATTTAAAATAGGGTACATTTCCGCTGCACAGAAAACATGTCCGAACACGCAGCATGCTTTCCATACCTGTTAGGATACGTTTTGCGTGATACGTCTTTCGGATTGAAAAACGTGTTGCTAAACGCTGTGTGCACATACCCTTAGGGGCTGTTTACACGGCACAGGACAAATACCAGTCGGAAATCCCGACCAGTATTTGCTCTGTTTTGGGGCTATGTAAACAGCACGTGGGGGGTGGCTTTTGTCTGCAGTTTGTGGCAGGGCTGTGGAGTCTGTCGGTGCCTATTTTGCATTTTCTTAAAATGGGACCAACTCCCAAATAAAAAAAAGTGGTCCGTTAGTTCATGCAAAGGAAAGGGGAAATTGGTGGGGCCTGCGATGTTCCCAAATATCTTCAGTTTCATCCTGAGGATGTAATTGATGACACACAGGCAAAGCCTCCCCCCAGGGAAAAATTCTGCTCCCATACAAACAATTTCAGCAAAATTTTTCACCCCCCTTTCAAAAAGAGAAGATCAACCATTCATAAACCCTACTTGGGGAGGCAATTCCTTTATACCCTGACTTTTTAAGATGTTGCCCCCGTGGTCACCGCTTTGCCCCCAACCCCAAAGTTAGTGAGAAGGGCGTTCCTACCGGGAAATAATCAGATTAGGTCAGTATCGTCTGAGGGGAATACATTTCCAAAACAAATTCAGAGACTCCACAAATGTTCCTGCGGTTTTTTTTTTAAGTTTTTTTGTGTTCTAAAGTAAAACCCAGTAAATTATTTTACCGAAAAGAAAAAATGGTAAAAAAATTTTTGAACTGTGATTTTAAAAGCTCCATATTCTCCTCCACTAAGCTTTGTACATGGGGCTACTTCTTTTTAATAGTATTTCCCTATTTATACTAAAGGGAATTTGAAGTTTTTACATCTTTTAGTTTCTGCAGATTTTTTCCCCAGTAACTGCTTTTTTACGTTTTGCTCCTAAAAATAAAAATGTTAATTTTTATTTTGTTAGATTTGGGAAACCCCCCCTTTGGTTTTCAACTGCCTGAACCCTTTGGGCTTGGATCTTTAAAGCAATCTTGACCAAAATCTGATCCCAGGTCTTTTTCTACACATTCCCAAAGTTGGTGCAGCGGATTGGATACAAATAAGCTTTTTTTTCAACTTCCACCCCAAATTTCAAAGATCAAAACATTTTCCCTTTTGCTTGTCAGTGTCTGTTCACTAAATGCTTGATTATGAAACATAAGGTGAAAACCCTGATTTTTTTCCATTTTACTACAGAAAGTTATCACTTTAAAAAGTGCCGGTATGAGGGGGTCGGGGGGGTTTGGGCTTGCTGACTCCACAGCCCTGTGTTTTAGACATACGCGCTGGCAACACTCCCATAGATGTTCACTTTCCAGAAGAAGCGACACGCCGCTTCTTTCTTCCAGTGCGTGATACGCGTTGGAGAAATCGGCAGGTGGTAATGGCTCTCAATGATCGCTATGAATTTCCATATTTGCAGGGCGGATTTAAGCGTTTTTCAGTGCAATTATGCCCAGCAAAGACGCTATGTGAACATACACTAACTAGCCTGAACGGTCTCGGGATTTGGTCACTGACAATACTGCTGGTTAAATGTATGGTTGTGTGTATTCAAATAAAAGTAATCCATATTTTCCTTTGTTTTTTGGGGGGGCTCCCCTCCCTGTTTTCGTTCTTAGGGCCCATGATTCCCCCTTTCTATCTTGCATATGCAGTCTGTTGTAGCGCCCCCTTCCCTAGCGTGACTGATCGGTTGCCCTTGTGATCTCCCCTTCTTTCTATGGTCATGGACCTACAAATCTAACATAGTCGGTCCATTCCCACCCTTTAGCCGATCCATTGGACAAATCATGATAAAGTGGCTCTGCTGCCGATTTTCTTTATTAACCAGAACCCGCATTGTTTT